>CAHIKZ030000358.1:1945000-2155000 GCA_903632075.3 Acanthosepion pharaonis | reverse complement strand
ATGTTCGATATTGAGGGTACTGTTTTGATTCATGGAAGAAAAGGCTTCAAATATATGTCAATACAAAAATTTGGATTTGAGGAAGTCTAGATTATGCTATTTTCAGATTTGGGGAGTTCTACTGTACATTGATGGCAGGTAATGTAAGCTTTACAAAGATGTACAATTATGTCTTTAAAATGTGTGTGTGTGTGAACAGCAGACAAACAAAGAGGTATAAGTATGTTCACAGCAGTGGGACTGTTAATGCAGAGTATTTTCCCTAGTTTTCTATGACCAGCAGTTACCCTTTGGATAAATTGTGTCTTCCACTATAAAAGAATGATTCGCATTTTGATTTGATGAATGCGTTGAAGAATTTTTCTGTTTCTTAAACTAACTGGTATGGTCTGAAAGTGATAGGTCTGAAGAGAAACCAACATCAATCACCAGTACCATTCTACAACCTTCACACAGTCCCTATGTAAAAAGAATACCTTTTTTTTTGTATTTGCAGTGCAAAACAAAAATGGTAGCATATATACTGATCAGAACAACCCATTTAGAACAAAGCCCGTAGCACAAGCAATTCCATATTTATTTCTATCAACCATATTCTCAATCTACAGGGTGCAGTAGAAATACCTTTCAGAAATACTTCCTACATAATGCTAAGACATTAGTGGTATCTGTGTCTTCATCTAGCTAATGTCTTACCATTATGCGGAAGGTATTTCCGAGAGGTATATGTATTATAGAACTCCAGTCTTTCTCAAGGTGCACCTGATAAGGAGTGAGTACCTTACTCTTCCCCAATGTTTCAGGATATGTTGGCAAAAGGTTAAAATTCAAAGTTGATATTTTGTGTATATAACCCTTTTCCAGAGCACACAGATAATACACACTGACCCTAGCTAGATCTAGTTTGGTTTACGACATATCAACCTCAATTGGTTATTTAATGCTGACAAAATTTTCATTGTTGGTAATATGTTTTTCCAAAAATCTATTTTTGGTAATATTTTTCCTTCAAAAAATCTACTTCTGATAAGAATTTTCCTTTGCTGGTAATATTTTTTTTTTACAAAGTATTTCTGGTATTAAAATCTATTTTTACACTTTCATAGTTTTTGAATCCAGTTTGGGGGTTAACTATTTGCCCACAGATGGGACTCTAACAGGTGCTACCACTCTGGGTCAGGGTGGACCTGGGAACACCAGCTATTAAGAGATGGTTCCATGCTCTTCAAAACCTCTGATTGTTGGATGTATTTTATTGTCTTACCCAGGATGGGATCCTAAGCAGAAATGGCAATTCATATGTAAAAAAAAAATTACAATAATGTACTCAGCAATATTACCTATTTCAAGCTATGGGTCAAATCGTATGACAAACTGAACTCTTTGGCCTTGGTTGGTATTCAATTTGGATTATGTATTTAAATTTCTGGAATGCGTTAACACTATTTACATTACTATTATCTTAATCTTTGTTGTCATGTTCTAACAACAAAGATAAGGGCAATAGTCTGCATGTAAATAACGTAAACACTGAAGAGGCCATTATCTTGGGCACCAATTCTCTGTACGATTAAATCACAATGAAAATACTGGTTCTTGTTTGATCACCAAGGTTAAGCATATTTAATAGTTACAATAAATATGTTCTTTTAAAAAGTGAAATCAATATCTACTAGAGATTGAAAGACCAAGGAAAATGTGCCTGCCAATAAATACTTCTTTAGCAGAACTTTTGATCAGTTAGACTTTGATTTCATTGTTAACCCCTCTCCCCACCAAAAAACAGGGATATCTTACTCAAACATATGTAACCATTAAATATAACATTTATAATAAATAGAAATAAGATTAGATTACAAAAAAGCATTTATTTAAAAAAGCATATATTATATATATATATATATATATTATTTTTTATATATATATATATATATATATATATATTATATATATATATATTTTTTTGTAATCTAAAAGCAGCATATTTTCATTCAAACATGCTTGGTTTCATGCCTTCACAGGCAATTTAGACATATGTTGATTAGTTTTCATTGTGATCCATTCAAGTTCGTGGATTAAAATACACACATATATATATATATATATATATAACCATAGAATATTTGGACATGTATATGCATATTCTATACAATAAGACAAATGTGAAATATGACATTCAAGTACTTGTAAAGTCTTATATAAAAGATATGAAACCACATGTATTGAGAATTATTTTAAATATGAATTCATCCAATCTCAAAGCTAAATGTTTACCTTGGGGCATTAAATATTTTGCACGAGTGACTTTAATAATCCAAATTGGCTGAAAATTGCTTGAGTTGTATAATCAAGAATTAATCTAATAAACCAAAAAACTAGTTATAAGTAGTAAGTATGGAAGGTCAGAAAAAGACATTTGCAATTTGATGGCAAGTTTTAAGTTTCATGCCTTCACAGGCAAATTGAAAAACGAATACACAAGTGCAAGAGAAGGCAAAATACTAAAGGACAAAACTAAAGGAAGGAAACTGAGAACCAAAATACAATACTTTGGTACTGTCCATTTTTGGTATCTGTGAGATTTGCTGAAAAATAAAAATGGATGCCATTACCAAAAAGATAAATATGACTGAAACTTTAGGGGAAAAAAAAAAAAAAAAAAAAAGTGAAATCCTATTATAAAAAATGGTGTCATATTTTTATTCATAAAAAAAGAAATTTCTAGAGTGTTTAATCCTTTAATGTTCCCCTCCTCCCAATGGATTAGATAGAGGTTAATGGATTATAGGGAGAAAGCTGTAATACTGGATTTTTCTTTCAATTGTCATAAGTGATATCAAATTTTTATTTAAATTTTTAGAATTAATATCACATTTTCATTTCAATTTTCATAATTAATATCAAATTTTTCTTTTCCTTTTTCGAATTAATATCAAATTTTCATTTCAATTTTCATTTTTTCTTATTTGTTCATAAATTTGGTGACAGGCTGGGTGACTTAGTAGAAACTGAGTGAGAATAATTGAGCAGTACTAAATAAAAAACTCAATATTATGGAGTTTAAAAGGGTGTGTGTTGATGTTTATTTTAGGTCGGTGCATGTTCTTTCTATATAAACAATTAAGAAGCAGGAGCTGTAGCATCTAAAATTGACATTTCTAACATGGACCATTTATTCTCTCTTTCATTTTTTATTTATTTATTTATTTTTTTTAAATATAAACTGTAGTGAAACAAAGTTCTCAGTATCTCTTTGTTATGTCCATTTTCTTTTTCTGGTCTAGAAGTTAGTTCTGATATACTGTTTAACCCATAGCAGGAGGAGATGAAATTATATTCATACTTTTCTAAAGAGTATTTATGTGAAAGTAAAATTATATTCATACTTTTCTAAAGAGTATTTATGTGAAAGTGAATATAACAAACTTCATTGAGATTTGAACTTGGCTTTTTGGTTTCTAGTTCCAAGCCACTAACCATTACAAAACCGGCACAATAAAAGTTGTAAAATCACATTTAGAATCATGTCACCTGATGATGAACAGAAAATAAGATTACTGAAAGAACAAATGAGGTGAAGAGGCTAAAAGGAAAGAAAAATGTTACAAAAAAAAATAAATAAATAATTAAAAACCCCAAAACTTTAGAAAGTTCCAATTTCATTACCACAATAAAAAATGTTTTTCAGAACAAGAAAGCAAGCATTTATATATTATTAGCAGCTGTGAAATAAAAAAGACGTAAAGAGAAAATAGAGAAATAAAAAAGACGTAAAGAGAAAATAGAGAAATAAAAAGATGTAAAGAGAAAATAGAGAAATAAAAAGAGAGAGGGAGAGATAACTAGCGAGAGAGAGTGAGAGAATGAGAGAGGTAGCAAATGAGAACACGGAAAGAAAGGGTAGGAGACAACGCGGAAAGGGAGGGAGGGAGACAACGCGGAAAGGGAGGAAGGGAGACAACGCGGAAAGGGAGGAAGGGAGACAACGCGGAAAGGGAGGAAGGAGACAACGCGGAAAGGAAGGGAGGGAGACAACGCGGAAAGAAAGGGAGGGAGACAACGCGGAAAGAAAGGGAGGGAGACAACGCGGAAAGAAAGGGAGGGGGAGAAAACGAATGAGGGAGGAATGTAGACAGAGAAAAAGATGACAGAGAAAAGAAAAAATATGTAAAAGAAAAAAAAAAAAGAAGAAAGTAAAAGAATCAGATAGTATTTCTTTTGTTTGTGTGTTTTCTTCAAGTGTTAGTATCTTGGTTGGAAGGAGTAACTCACCAGCAGATGATAACTATGATGAATATGAAACAAAATGTGCCCAGGATTGAAGCAACAACAATCAGGTCTGTCCTCCGTTCTGAAATAAAAAAAAAAAAAAATACAAAACAGTGAAAAATTACAAATTAAAAAGAATTAGACATCTAATAGAATTAGCACATATGCTAGGCTATATGGGTTTCCTCAGTAGGCCTAGCATAGAAATAAATACCATATGGGAGCCATTATTAAAGATAAATTTATTGTAACAGCTTTTCTATGACTTTTCTATAAATATTTTCATGGTAACTGTTCAGATGAACATTTCACTATAGTACTGTTATATACTGTACCTATGAACACTAATGGGTATATCCCAATCCTCATAAATATGTTTGAAACTATTGTAAGTGGGGGTAATATGCTGTCTAAGTAGTTCACCACTAGCAGTGGTTTACCTACTTCATGCCGCTGGCGAGTATTGTATTTTGTTGATGTTATAAAGATTAGCATTTAATTTCCAACCTCTGTTTTGGTTATTCCTCATTCAGTAACCGTTTTTAGGTTACAAGTACCTAGACTTTATGAATTTAAATGCAGTACTAGTGGCTTTATCGCCTTGCTTGGGGTAGAATGATAATAAAATAAAAATTGACATTTGCAGCAAGAAAATAAAAATGGTGATGAATGCAGTCAAGCATAACACCAGCAGCATGCAAGCAAGAAAGAACAACATTAAGTTTAAAGGCCCAGGTCTTAGGTTCAGTATTGTATTAGAGGACAATAATAAATGAAAGGATTGGTTCATGAATTTGGAGACAAAGGAATTGGATCAATCCTTGGACCATGTAGAGTACAGAATACATTTTTATATACAAAAAATAAAAAAAATTATACGTACTCTCACTCTGCTGATCTTTCACATCACATCTATCTCCAGACCAGCCATCATTGCAGCTAAGAAAAAGGAAATGTTAAATTAAATATTTTCACATCGACATATAAAAAGAAATTTAAATTATTTTTTGAAAAAAAAAAGAAGGCTTGTTATAGTTTTTGTTTTAATAAAACTTAAAATTATTACTTTTTCATGTTAGTAACAAACCAAAAAACAAAGTTTATTTTTTAAAGATTGAATAAAAAATTATTTTCCATAAAATAAATAAATTATTATTCCATATCATAGTTTTGGGGTGGGTCAGAGACCCTTGCAATTCAAGATATTTTGTTTGAAATTTGTTTTTGCAAAGTAAAAAAAGAATAGATATTAAGATTTGTTTTTAAAATCTGCAATAATGAATTAATAATAAAAGTAATTCATAAAAAAAAGAAAATGAAAATGGAAATAAATTTAAGAGAATAAAAAATTTAAAAATACATATAGTGTTTCAAAATTATCAGCAGAATTAAAAAGTAAAAATGAACAGGAATAATAATTATTTCCTTTCATCTTTTACTTTTTAATTCTGAGAATTTCGAAACATTTACGTGGCTAAAAATGGATTCTAATGCAATTATGTATTTTTAATTTTAAAATATCTTTGCAAATACAAATCATACAATAATTTTTTGCAAAAAGGTGGGTTGGATGATACAAAGAATTATTAATTTCCAGAATAAAATATAACTGAGAAGAAACAAAACTTTTTGGTGAAAAACTAAAAATCTACCTTAATTAATTTCTATGGACACGCAATGTGTGTGCATGCGTGCACATAAACTTATTAATCCATTTAAAACTGTATTGTAAAACTAATGCCAAAACCACAAGGAATGCTAACAATATGTAACAAAAGTAAGACCTATTTGATATATCTACAATATTTTAAATGAACTGTTTGAAAAACCCACATTACAAATAACTAGTTGGCTTGACTTTAAAGGTGAAAATTTTTTAGGTGTGGTACAGTATGTGTAATACTGTCCCCACCCTTTACACTCATGGTTCATCTACTGTGGCTTAGCAAGTCTGGGATGATGACAGCAATGTCCTCAGGTGTTAGGTGTTGTCAGTGGCCTTCTAGATGGACTACCTGTTAGAGCTAGTAGAGCTTCAGGTACCCGTGCTTAGAAACAGAACATTAAAACATGTTTCTTGACAGGAAACATTTGGCTACTTATTTGAATCTACCTTATTTTGGGGGTATTTTTAGGATTTCAAAGAGACAGACATTTTGTAAAGATATGTGTTTTGTTGCTGCTGTAAAATGACAATGCTTTTATAATTTCCAATAGAAAAACTGCTCAGTGGGGGCCTAGGAACAGGAGAAACAGACAACCTCCTCTTGGATGATCAGTTGGCGATAACTCTCAGGAGCTACAACATTGTCATGTCTGTTCACTCTTACCAGCTTTTGCCATACCTGCTTGCATGTGCCGTCAACAGTGCCTTGCATGATGGTCTTGAAAAGGCTATTATGCTGCGTGACTTGGCTAAACCATGACATCTTCTGATGCTTAGTAGTGGCAAGAAGACATTCCAGTTGACCCACAAGACTTTTGACCTTTCTCTGTACATAATCATTGGATTTGTGATCCCAGTAGGGGATGTGTAGGAGCTTTCTCAAGCAGTTGTTCTTGAATGCCAGAATTATTTTTTCTGCCTCAACCAATTGTATCCAAGTCCCACAAGCGTAGAGGTGAATTATCATAGAATAACTATTTGAGAGTTGTGATAAAAAGCAACTGAAATGAAGATGAAATAAAGACCACTCCAAAATTTATAACTGACAATCTTTTTTAAATCCACCCCAAGCAAGACAATAATGCCACTAAGACACAAGCATCTACTAGAAGTGAAAGAGAAGGAAAAGACTTTAGAAGGAACCAGAAACAATAATCTATATATAAAATTTTGTGAATTCTGTTAGTCCATCTGTCCCACCCTCTAAAATAGCATACATTGCCTGATAAAAACCAAATTTGGGGGAGAAGTGCAAACAGGTAAGGAGGTACAAAGTACAGTTGGTTTTACTAGGGTTAATAGCTTAGTACAACAAATTTTCATTAATTTTTTTGGAAAAATTAAGATTTATTATTGTTATATTCTGTGCTAATAGGAAAACATGGTGGATAAAATAAGTAAAGGTTTATTGTAAAAACCAATACAATAAGAATAAAGGTAACAGTTATGCACAAGGTCAGTGCAAGTCAGTCCAGTAGTGAGTTCTACTATTGGAAGGTCGGTAGTTCTCGGGTAAGTCCAAGTTGTACTCAACAGATTTCAGCTAGACGGTATCTAGCAACTGCCCCACGCTGTCACATGTGGCACAGGGCTGAATTTAATGTGGGGTTCCCAAGCCCATAGGCTCAGCCAAAATGTCCCCGTAGACCCTACATAAATGGGTTTGGGTCTGTCTACCTCCCCAGACGAGACACTGTCCTTTGGCATAGTCTTGTCCGGGTTCCTCTCTGCTTGGAAGCAGAGAGGAACCCAGACAAGATTTCAGCTAGTATATTTAGCTACCCACCCACGAGGGCTGCATGTGGCACAAAGCCAGTTTAACGTGGGTTCTACGGTCCCGTAGGCTCGACCAAAAATATTCCCTTTTGAACCCATATAAATGGATTCAGGGCAGTCTACCTCCCTGAACAAGACTGCCTTTGGCAGAGCCTCGTCTGAGTTCCTCTCTGCCCGAAGGCAGAGAGTTTGACTGTATAGCCAAAAAAAGATTTCAGCTAGACTCTGTAATCTGTTGACTTACAGATACTTATAGCTAGTTACTACCTATAGTGTAGACACTCATGGGGGTGACAGGTTATTCCATTACATCAATTATTTAACATACAAAATATTCCCACAATTTTCAAAACAATTTAATGATTAAAATAAATACTTATTTAATAAAAATGTAATATTGTTTTTTGCATTTCTTTTAAGTTTTTGTATATATTTCATTCTGGTAAGTAAAATATAATGCACAGTAGTAGTAGCACTGTGCAGTGGAGGCAAATTGGAGTAATGGATAGCGGCTCGGATTGAGAAATCGGAGAGTTGAGTTTGAATTCCAGTTGAATTCATTACATTCACTTACATGCTAATATCTTTGGGAAAGGTAAGAATCCTCTTCTCTCCCTGCTATGGGTAAATAGCAGGACAGACTGGGTTCTATAGCCTTGGATAGTAACTGGTTTAGCACAGAAAGAAATGGGAACCTACTGCGGGAAAAAATTTCCCTTGTCAGTCATGTATTGAAAGATACATGATCACCTATGCATGCATCACACATAGTACATGACTGACTGAGTATCACTGTAAATATAGACACAGTAGAGAGAGTTTCAAATGGGCAGAGGAAGTGATAACTTTATCAATACTAAATACTGTGAGAATATCAACATGCATCAGCATGTTGCAGAAAAATTCTAGTAGTATAAATTTCAGAGTTTGGGCGGAGATGTTAGAAACAGAGTTGAAGTAGACTTTAGAAGCAACTGGAAACCTATTTGAAAACAGGAAACAATGGATAAGCCCACTAACAAAATAATGATCTTAGTAACTGCAAAAAAAAAAAGAAAAAAAACAGCTCATGCAATAACAGCAAAAAAAAAGTTAGTAAAGAATTAATCATAATTAAAAATATGTCATCTAATAAATGCAAATATTAACAACAAATTATTAATAATTTACTATAAACAACATTGATCATCTAATGTAAATTCAATCTGCAAGGAAGAGTTATTGAAAAATAACTGTTTTACAACTTACCCACATCGGAAATCATTAGCATTCCTGATACAAATACCCTCATTGCAAACGTTACCACTGCAGACATCTACAATGAAGAAAACAAGAAAATATTTCAATGCTCCAGACTTGGACCTTAAAACAATAGTCTCTTGTCTGAGACTAATATCTCTATCCTTGTTTTTAAATAGATTTCATCAGACAATATCCAAATAATTCATGTTGAAATTTTTGAGATGAGGAATTATTATATGCCACTCTATTCTGACTGGCATTCTCATCTTGATTTGTTATACTCGCATATAAGAATGACACTGAAAGAAAATTAAATGACTAGAGATTCCATCATCATGGAAAGCTGAAAGAGAACACTACTGCCATGGATAGAATATAAGGCTCAGTTCAAAATTCATAGATTATTGAATATGGCAAACATTTTCTTAATAGTAAAGTTCACCCAATACAAGTCTTGAGAGACATTCAAGGTAAAATTTATTGATTGATTGATTCACTCATTTTCTATGGTTTATCAACCCTTTTAAAGTCAGAATATCTATAGATTGTAAGAATTTTTATGGTTTAGCAATACAATTCTTACTAATTAACTCATAACTGGTTAGAGAAGAGGTGGACTCATAACTAAATAGAATATAATGTGGATATGAAGTGGGGGATCAATATATGTGTGTGTGGGGGGGTGATTGAAATTATTAGGGAGATTTAAATAATCATAATTAAGTAAATCATTGAGTGTAGAAGAATACTTAACACAATGCAGAAGGAACTGGACGGCCGTTTCATCATATTTTGGGACTCATCAGCATTGCACATCTACTACTGAGAATTGAACCTGAACCATTATGATACTATACCAGTGTCATACCCACTGGACCAATGTGTCTCAGTGATGAAGAGGTAACTAACTAGACTAGATATAATGACGCTCTTCAAAATCTTGCTGTGTAACTCATCCAAGTTTACTTAGCCCAGTGGACTGTGCCCCCATGAGTCATGTTTCTATCCCCCAAGCCACTCCATCCAGAGCATTAGAAGCGCGCACACACACACATATATATATATATATATATATATATATATATATATAAACTGATCCCTCACAGTAGTTTTCATACATTTATATTCTGGAGAATGTAAATAAATCTGAAACACATGCTTGTGTATCTAAGCAGTATTTGATTGATTGATTCGTTTTTTTTACTGCTTATCAACCCATATGCAGGTTATTTAAAGCCAGAAAATGTTTTTAGATTGTAAGAATTTGGGGGGGGAGATAATAATTTATTGATACTAGTCTTACTAATTAACCTATAGCTGGAGAGAGCAGATGTAAATTATCTACTACACACGCACACATTCAAGCTTATAGAACTTGCTATTCCCAAGCAGTCACCCATGTAGGTATTGATCAGGCTCAATGTTGCTTAACTTTGCCAATCATACGGGAACCAGTGTTTTAATGTGATGTGGCTTTAAGGCATTCCTCGAGCACATCCAAGCTTACAGCACCTGGTATTTTCAAGTGGTCACCCATCTAGGTACTGACCAGGTATGATGTTGCTTAAAATTGGTGATCATACAGGAACTAGTGTTTCAATGTGATGCGGCCATAAACCACACTCAAGCTATAAGGTTATTGTTAAAATGATTATGATAAATGAATCATGTGATTATGAGGTGGTGGGAAGTGAAGATTATGAGGATAGATAATGACTGACTCTTGACTTGAAGAGGTTAAAATTGTAATGTTCTGAGAAACATCCACATGATAATCAGTTCTACAAAGTGGCAGTTCTTGGGGGAAAAGCTGACAGAGTAGAACTTTCTCCATACATTTTTTTTCTCCAATTGTTTCACCCCAAGCAAAGTTACAATTCCACCAGACTGCAGGGGGTTACAGGGGGTTAAAAAGAAAGAGAATGAGAAGACAAAGACTGGGGAGGATTGAGGAAAGGACAAAAAAAGAAAAAAGAACAGGGTTTAACAAGACAGAAAGTGGCAAGTGATGTTGTATTTAAATTTTTTTAAGATTGTAGTTATCAAAGAAACAAGAAATCAAAAGGGATTTCCACAGTTGGGAGGTATGAAAAAATCTCAGAGTAGAAGTGTAGGTTGCATCTAGCTAGTTCAATAGTAGAACAGTGGGACCTAGTTGCCAATCTAGTAGCACAGGTAAAATGAAGGTGATTCAACTGTATAGAAGTAGCATGACATATCCTAGTTGTAAAAGTCTGAACAGGTGGAACTAAAGGACAGAGTTCATGTGAACATTTGCAACAAAGTAATGATAATCTTGTAAACCTTAAGGACCTGTCAGTAGTCCTCACAGATTTCTTTCCTTTCTCTACCGTTTGTCATAAGGCAATACTGTAATTACCATCTTCCTGCTATGTTTGAAATTCTTCCTAAGAAAATCTGCAGTACAATTTTGTTTATAAAAAGTATAAATAATTTTCATATTTACTCACCAACACATTCCTTAGTGGTTTTCTTAAAAACGAATCCAAAGTCACAGACACAAGTATAACTTCCCACAGTGTTGCTGCAGTTAATGCTGCCACAAGGTTTTGTTGTTAGTGCACATTCATTAATATCTGCATAAAACAGAAGAAAAATTAAAAAATAAAAAAATTTTTAAATTCAAATAAGATTTTGAAAAAATTTTCAGATAAAGTAAACATTCAGAAAAAAAATATTCAGAAAATAAAATTTCAGAAACATTGGCATGCAGCTGAGACATATGGAGGGAGCTGGTCATTTGATCAGCTGCAAAATGACCTTACAAACACACATGGTCATGGGACTGATGATGATGGTGAAACAAATTAATCTTTGTTTATTTCCCAGTTCCAGTAAAACGTGTGTGTATGTGTGCATGCATGTGGTGGGGGAGGAGGTAGAAAATCCCAAGCACACTCACTAGACATATTGCCACTTTCAGATTATCTTTCAGTAGCCAATATCAAGAAATATTGAACAAAAATTCAATCCATTGATATCCTGCTATCCCATTCAGTCCGCTCGCATCCCGCTATCCCTGTCAGTCTGGCCATTAAATTATAATAAAATGCAAACTGTCTATAAGATTGATTTCTTTTTTATGTCTTATCAACCTTTTGTAGATTATTTAAAGCAAAAATGAAATTAAATTATAGGTAGTTTCTTTAAATACCTGGTGTTTCCTTATGGTCTCCCATTTAAGTAGTTAACACCACTTAACTCATTTTTAAAATGCTTACCTTTACAGCGTATATCATTATACGGAGGCCAATTTTCAAAGCCTGGCTTGCATACACATTGGTACCCATTCTTTTCAATGCAGTCTGTTGACTCAAGATCACAAGGACTATTTTTACAAATAGGTGCAGCTGTCAATCAGAAAAATAAAAAGCATGCTCACATTGAATCAACATTCTTTATAGAGACAAAAATCATGGATTAACATTTGTAAAAAAAAAAAAAAAAAATATTAAACCCCCTTTTGATAGAGATTTGTGGAGATTACCCAACTGTGCTTGCTAGGTGGAATTCTATCCAGGATTAAGGCATGGAAAAGGCTGCAGGTGAGGATGAGTGGAGAAGGTGTTGTTCATCACAATTACATTGTACTTATTTCTTCCTGTAAACTTCCCTCTACTTATTGTTTTTGTACAAATCCACTCCTCACTTCCTGGTAAGCCGTATTTGAGTCTTTCATTCTCTTTTGGAATTCTTTGTAGTACAAAAATTTGAATAACCAGGAAATGTTTTAACAAAGAATGGAAAATACAACACTGAAATCAGGAGGCATTGGGGTAACAAAAGTTGCCTTCCAAAAGCTAAGCAAAGTATTAAGAAACAGGAAAATTTTCATTAGAAACAAAGAAAAGAATATTTACATTATTTGGACCGTTATCCTCATCTTCATTGCCATATTCACAACATTTCTGCCATTGCATGCTCCAGCCTTCTTCAGGTGATTGAAATTTCAAACTGAACCCTTTATTTCATCCACCGGGGTTGATTGTTCTAGTTCTACATACCATGCCTCTTCTGGATATCTCAGTTATTTCTCTTAACTCTCTAAAATTTTTTTGGTTCACCACTGCTGTAGCCAAGTATAGAACTTACAACTCTTTGGGTCTAGTCATTGGATTTAACCAATGTCTTTATCCACTGGGCCTTGTGTCCTTGACAGTTGAAATTTATACAGCTCATGTTGAAGAAAGAGGGCTTAGAAAATTTGACACCCACAGGTATTGAAGGCAAGAAGTAACAATGAAAGCAGCACATAACCAAATGAACTTATGTAAATGTCTGGCAAAACAGTGATTAGGAGATATAATAAAAAATAAAATGACTAAGCATGACAAAGAACAGGAAATTGTAAAACATAGAAGACATGGATTCTCTCATTTCTGACCTTTGCTTTTCATGTCTCTGGTTATCCTCTTTATGAAACAATTTATTTGTGCTTTCTTCCAAACCAATTTCAACTTCATATGTAGCATCATATTTTCCAATAACTAGGTATAGCTGTCTATGCGCTGCTGAAACAGGATTAAGTACTGATAGGGATCTCAAAATACAATCTGCAGTGACATGGTAACCGTCATATTTTGGCATGAAAGAGGAGGTGGAGGGAGAGTGAGTGAGGGAGGGAGGGATAGATGTAGCTGACCTGGGGCTGGTGCAATGTGATTAAGTACTGATAGGCATCCAGAATTCAATTTGCATCGGTCACATGGTGACCGCTAAATTTTAGGCAGAAAAAACAAAACCAGAGTAGCTGTACTCTTGCTTAGAAAGAAAGCTTAGCATGACTTGTAACTACTCTTGATTTCTGGTTAAATGGTGCACAAGGTAGGTTGTAACATACTTGTCACTTTCAAATTTCCATGCTATTTGAGGCATTTGTTTTTGTATTAGTATATGCAACATGAAACCTTTGTTCTTTTTTGAGTGAGAGGGAGGGAGGAAGAAGGGGGGAGTGGGGAGGGAGGAAGAAGGGGAGAGTTGGGGAGGGAGGAAGAAGGGGGAGTGGGGGGAGGGAGGAAGAAGGGGAGAGTGAGGGAGGAAGGGAAAGAAGGAAGGATGTCACTGTCTTGGGCTGGTGGAAGGGGATTAATTCCTGATAGGAATCCATCATTCATTTTGCATCAGTCTTGTGGCAACTGCCATATTCTTGGAGGGAAAAACAAAAACAGAGTTGCTGTACCCTTGCTTAGAAAAGCAGCTTATACCTACCCTCAATTTCTGGTTGGCCAATGCACAAAGTAGGTTGGAACACATCAATCACCTTTGAATTTCCATTTTTTTTTTTATATATAACGTGATGTCTTTGTTTTCTCTTTCTGTATTTTATGGTGTTTGTAAAAATGGAAATAGATTCAATTTTCAAGCATCAGTCGATTCTTAGAGTTGTCTTTACCAGGAAAAAAAATCCTTGGGAGCGGTAACACTAGGTCTTTCATGATCTTTCTGAACACACATTAATATCACAAATACATAACAAATGCTAATGGTCAATGTTAGTAAACAGGCAATAGTGTGGAGATGCTAATCAATCATTCATGTAATGGTTGGATATAACAGAACAGTTAATGAATAACTTACCAGCAACAGTGATTGATTGTGAAGAAACTCCGGATAATCCACCAAGATTGCAATATGGAGTCTGACAACTATTCTGTATTGAATTCTTTAATTGGTCAGCATTAAGATTGTTCCCATAAACTTCATAAGTCCCTTTTATAGAATCGGTGTTTGTAGAACGTTTTTTCCGCCTCCTGAAAGAAAGAAATGAAAATTAAAGATTTTGTGATTTATGACATCTTCAAGTTGAATAAATAATTATGAACCAGGTTAAAATCAACATAACTAAATCTTCTGCAGATACTTTCATTTCACAATCCAAAATGGTAATTGTCTTATTAGATGAAACATTGTCAAGCATTAATTTTTAAATTTCTTTCATCTGAATTTTACTTCCTTTATTAATACTAAAAATGTGTAAAATTCATGTCCTCTCCTCCTGGTTAAGTAGAAGAGTAAACTGCGCTCTACCCCTGAGTGTCAGTATAGAATAACAAAACTGCATTCAAGGCTATGGAGAAAGTGACAGGAAACTGCTTCACTATCTTTCCTAAGAAATCATGGCAATTCACATAAGGGGGGAAAAATTCTCAGGAGAACCATGATTGTCTATGTCTTAAAAGGATATAATATTAAAACAAAAAAAAGTTTGATTTCTTATGGTCCTTGACAAACCAAATATAAATTCCAGTTTAGTCTGTTGCATTCACTTCTTTAATTTAGTTCCCAGAAACAGTTCATGGCTATTTATTTGTGAAAGCCAAAACCCTTTTGGTTCTTAGACCAACTAGACTTCTTAAATAACCACAAATCAGCTCTGAATGGAATCAAAAGTTGTAAACTATAGATATGTAACTTACTTTCCACCAGAACTCTCTCCGATCCCAAGCATGACTTAATATAGACCAGCACCTGGATATGCTTTATTTCCTGTTTTGTTGCCACTTGATCTCCAGAAATCACTCTTTCACCCTTTACTTCCAATTCCCCTTTGGTTAAAGTGAATGCCAATTAGAAGACTGAACTTCCAAAGGAACCATCCACTGTTCTATCAAACAGAAACACTTGAGATCAAGATAGGACCACCTCTTAGTGGTCCATAGTATTACACCGGCTTTAGTGCTGACTTTTCGATCAATGAGTGCCAACTGTTTCCATATAAGAATCAGTTAATCTTGCTATAACCTCCAAGAGAGAATTATAGTTACTTTCAATATACATGTTGATAATTTTTTGTTCTTTTTTAGAATAGTAAGGTGTTGCACATGTCCAGAATAATTTTCTTAATAGTCTCCCCGGGGTAGTTAGTAAGGATATCAGTTGTAGGTAACAGCCAGATATATCAGGAATACTTTTCAAACATGTTACACCAAATCTTTATCCAACCAGTTTGAAATCCGAGGTTTTCTTCTAGACTGGCTGCTAATCAAGGCTAGAGCTTCCAGTCTGCCCTACTATTTTAAATTTGTAGAGCTGTGTTGAAAATCATTTTTTTCTTCATTTATCCATGCATATTCCTCTACACATATGACCAAGGGTTTGAGAAAACTGACATTGTCCAAACTTTTGATCACACTAGATTATGCACTCTCTCCCTGAAATATGAACAGAAGGGGAGGAAGTAAATATGAGGCTATCTAATGGTTGATTCTAGACTCAAAGTTATGATTGTAGTGATCAGAAAAGTATGATTTCAGGAGTAACAGATCATCATAACAAAAGGTTTGAGTGCACTGACATTGTTCAAACTTTGATCATGCCAGATTATGCCCTCTCTCCCAGAAACTGTAACTAAGATCTGCTTAGCATAGTTGCAGTATAAATTATGGGATGGCTCTGTGGATGCTAAAGAAACAAAAATGGGCCTGAGTAGGAGTCTGCAATAAAGATTAGCTATCCTAGCAGATGAGCATACTAGAATAATAAGCAGTAAGCCATTAATCTGTTTTCCTGGAGTATGAGGCACTGTGCAATGAATGTTATTTATACTTACTGTGAAGAAACAACTTTTTCAAAACTGGTCACTTCCAGAATATCACTCTTGTCTTTTGGTAAGACTTTCAACAACTGAATTAAAAAAAAGAAAGATGTTGGATAAAACCAATAATTCATCTCAGAGCACATTAGTTCAGATTTTGTATATACTCATGTATAATCCAACTTTATATATAGTGCGACCTGTGAATTTTTGGTGTGAATTTTAACCCATCCAGGAAAAAAAAAATTACCTGTGTATACCACAACCAGTCACTGAAAATGAATGAATTTTAACATCTTCAGTGGAAAGTACTTTATGTGGCCTGATGATTCTGTCTAGCATGAAACAGAGTGTCGCCTCTAAGTGTTGACTTCTATGTTCACTTTTGTATTTTATATATATATATATATATATATATATATATATATATATATGTGTGTGTGTGTGTGTGTGTTTTTTGCTCAGTATTATTTTGGTCTTCCAATCTTTTTTCAATTCAGTTTGTTGAGCAATTTGCAGACTGACCTATCAAATGTCAAAAACTCCATGGAAACATTGACTAGCATATCATGAATGACCCAAAATACAACTATCGACATCAGACAAATACTAGTGGAGAATCCTACCAAAATACTCTACAGCACCCAATGTAAGGAAAGTAACTATTATTATACAAAATAAACAGTCCACATTTAATAAAATATCTTGAAGTGTATATGATATAATTAAAATTCACATATATTAGTATTAAAAATAAAATAAATAAAATACAAGAAAATAAATAAATCACATTTGTTTTTTGAAGAATTGTTCCTTATTGCAACTACACATGTCAATAGACAATTTCAAACTTCCAAAGAATACTAGAATGTAGACAAAGGAATTCTAACTACCACACAGACACCACATTGGTTCTTGTTAATAATGGTGATAGTCAAAAGTATTAAAAAAAAAAAAAAAAAAAAAAAAAAACAATATGAACTTCAGACAGTTTATCCATAAATTTGAGCGCAATACTTCATCCAAAAATTGGAAAAAAAAAAAAAATAAAATAAACAACCAGACTTTGTTAGTTCCTTTTAATCAAACATGTTTAGAGATTATATATATATATATATATATATATATATATATATATAGTTTGTTTAGTATATTTTTTTCCTTCTGTGTTTTATTGTTTGAGAACTGTCAATTCCATTTGCTGAACATTTTGCCAATTACATTTAACCATGGCCAATGTCGTCACAATCTCACTTTTTAAATAATATTTTGATTGAAAAGAAATGGCTAAAATCAATATCAGTTTTTATAGCAGCCAAAGAAACATGTTACACAGATGTAAGATTTTTGGTCATGGAAGTCATTTGAGAAGCAACCAAAGTTTGTCTTGTTTGATGTTGTTAAAAACTTAGGTGAACTCAATGAAGACCTTATGAAAGGAATTCTTAGACCCTAATGATAACAGGACTACAAATTTTAAAAAAATGATGCATGGAAGATTTTGGTTAATTTGGAATCACTTTTGGATGCTGAATCTAAAATTAAATTTTCCACAATAAATTTTCATTTTCATGCTCTAGAATACCATATCCTACATTAAAATGGTCATGATTTGGTTAAATCATTGTAAATGTGAAGAAAAAATAAATTATCATTTGGACACCATCTTATTGTGAAATGAAGCAGAACTTCTGAAATGTGAAAGAAATATAAACCAAAAGTAATTAGGATTTGAATATTGAAAGCAACTGGTCATCATGGCAAGAATTTTTGCCTATTTGATTTGTTCCAAGTTTCAGCACTAGTCAGCCATCATTCTGTTGTTCATCAGATTCTTGATAAAATCCAAAGAAGAATCCTCAATATTACTGGTCCTGAGCTGGCATGCTAACTTCAGTCACTTTCACACCACCATAATGTAACTTCCCTGTGCTTTTTCTATAAATACTTTCATGATAATTGTTCTGATGAACCTTCCTTTCTTTTTTGTTTTAAGTGTTATTTTTATTCTCCACTCCTCACAGACAAATTGTACATATGGGGACTAGTTAGGACTACATAGAGACTTTGAGATATTATGGTGACTAGTAAGAATGGTAAATAAGAATGCGTTGTTTTGGTGTAAGGAATACTGTGGTATGTTTGGGTCAGAAATTGTGGCTAGCAAAGTTTAAGATATGACAGATTGAAGACCAGCCTTCCTCTATTCCCCAATTTGGACTTGTTCCACATTTTTATATTATAACTAAATAAATATTACTTTCCTCTATGATACTTAGACTTTATGAATTTAAGTGCAGTATCAGATTGGCAACAAAGTCTTGTTAGATGTAACTATAAGTTCTTTGTTAACAGTTTCTTTTCTCGCACTTCTCACTTGTGGAAATCTTTCTTCAAGTCAACTTTGATCTTCAAAAATTTAAATGCAATCTCAATCATTATCTTCTGTCTTCTTGATTCCTCTTTTATCACTCCCTCCTTAATAATATTTTTCTTTTTCTTTCAAACTCAGTAAGCCCCTTGTGTCTTAGTGGCTTTATTGCCTTACTTGGGCTGAAATGATTAAAAAAATTTCTTTGATACCATTCTTCCACAACTTTAATGACCTGGTGGAATCATTCGCCTTTCTCATCACTAAAATAACTTAGAACAATACAATTACATTGTCATTATCATTATACATTTTCATAAGATGTAAACAAAGGCATTTGAGTGATCAAGAATTCAATAATGGTCATATTTCCTTTTGCAGGAGTCCTTCAGAATTAATTTGAATATTATGGGAAGTTTAGTTTTGGTCATTTTTTGCAAAAATACTCAAGTTCTGTACAACAAGATGTGGAGTTAACCAGTAAAAATGGACTTTATTTTTGGAATAAGCATCTTAAAATTAGCTTTCGCTTATCATTTCACCACTAAGAAAGGCAATAAAAGCCACTAGGATGCAAGAGGTTACTGAGAGCAAAAGAAACAGAGGACAATAAACTAGTACTGTGTTTAAAATTTGTAAAGTCAACATACCAACAAGGAAAGCTCATCAGAACAATTACCATGAAAATATATATAGAAAAGGCAAAGGAACCTAGATGCCAGGTTGGGACTGATAGCATTGCAGATTTTTTTGATTGTGTCAAAAATCTCAAGCTATAAAACAGAAGCATCAAACCAAATATAGCTGCAATATTCGATGCACAGACAAATGGTAGCCCTATAAATGCCCAAGGCAGATTCTAGAGAGAAAATTATCTTGCATGGCATAGTGAACTGACATTCCTTGCAGATTTAGCAAATAATTCAATATAATAATTCCACTTAATGTCTGTGGAAAAAGTGAAACCAAAAATGTGCAGGGAGTTGCTCTCCTGGTGTTTAGAATTAGCTATGCTGATGGAGGGCAAAAGTGGTTCTTTGAGATGATTGGTACAGAACAGTTTTATTTTTGAGGCATTAACATTAACAGAAAATTAAATTGGTTTGCACCAAAACATGTGTAAGCTAGTGTAATTGTGGTAATAGAGAAATAAATAAAAATAAGTAACAAGAGCAAAATTTCACCATCTTTAAAGATAGATGAATAATAAAAATCACCAAGCAAACAAAGCCATAGCTTGACCAACCCAATCAAAAAGCTTTCACAACCAGGATATAAAGAAGCAAGCCAACAAGGAGCAGAGCACCCTTTTTAAAGTGGATCTATAGATGTGTATATAAAGAGATGAAAATTCAACCAGAGTCAATAAATTAATTTTGTCCATTCTCTATGCTACATTCACCATAACATACACAGACATGAAATATTACATGTCAAACTGGTGGCCTTAGACAGCTAAAAGGTACTTGCTACATTGAAAACAAACAGATTCATTCACCACATTGTCAATCAGTGACTACTAAATTTAGATATATATATTTTTCCTTCCAGACTTTTTATCTTTCTTATGCACCAGAACTTTTAAACTTGATCTTTTGAAACATCAATTTTCACCTTTATCCTCCTACACTATCATTTTGAGTGTAGTATAAAAATTTATTTTGTATATTCCAACACTACATTTTCTTTTAATCATATCACAAGGTGAATATATTGAATCACTGGCTCCATCTGCTGCAAGGAAAGTTGGTTCACTGTGCTGCATCAGAAAACTTTTCTTGTCAGAATCAATCTTACGCATTTATAAATCTACCATTTGTCCTTTCATTGAATACCACTGCCATATATATCTGGTCTGGTGATCCTGCTGTTTATCTTGAGATCATTGACAAAATTCAAAAAACGCTCTGTAATGTAATCGATCCTGATCTGACATCTTGACTTCAGTCACTTTCTCACCGATGTGACATGGCTTACCTTTTTTTTTTTTTTTTTAAAAACAAATATCTACATGGTAACTGCTATGATGAGCTTGGTATCTTGACTGAATAACTGTGTTACTAGATTGGCAACTAGGTCTCACCTATTTAATTGAATTTTTTTAAAATTAGCTAGATGAAACTACCACTTCTGTAGCAGTTTCTTTTCTCGCACTTCTCACCTGTGGTAATCTTCCAATTTCTTGCTTCCCTGATAACTACAATCTTCAAAAAATTAAAGGCAACATTAATCACCATCTTGTCATCTTGAACACTGGTCTTTTAATGTCCTTTCCTCAAACCTACACACTCTTCTCATTCTCTTCCACTGTTCTAATAGCCTTACTGGTTGTGAAACAATTACCCCCCCCCAAAAAAAAACAACAACAACTCATCCATAACTGATAACCATGTATCTTCCATGACTGAAAAATGTGCATGTCTAATAAGCAGAGCCTTCTATGGTTATCTTTTCTTTTGGATGAAGCACTTTGTAGAGATCAGTTATAAACTTACTGAAGTTTTCATAATATTAGCTAAAGCCTTGAATTTTGGACTGGAATTATTTTTCAGGTCTTCAGACCAAGCCTGGGGTGAGTTTGCAATTGATGAAAATACAAGACTGCCATCCACTTTATTTTTTCCTTTAACTGAAATTAAAAATAAAAGAAAAATATAAAATGAAATGTCTCAACATGATAAAATCAATTCATGCATTTTCCAATCAAACAAAGAATGGAAAATTCTGAAACAAATGAAATCCTAATATGGGTCTAGTTCAGTTTTACAACAGAGGTACTGCTTTTGCATAGAAGTTTTTGTACTTGATGAAACAGGATAAGCTTTCAGGACATTCAAGGAAAATAAATAGTCTGCACTGTTATGGAATATCGTCAGTAATTACATCATTTTGAAAAGACGTTAACCTACATCTTTCATCAATAAAACAAATAAAATGTGGTTTATAGTACAAATATCTTTCTCATAAATCAGAAAACCATCTAAAAATGAGAAAAATTATGATGAACATTTTATGAAAAACTTACGTGATATACAAGTATCATTTTGAAGTAGGTATCCTGCTTTGCATTTGCAACTGTAACTGCCATTATTGTTTTCACAGTATTGACCTTCCTTGGTGCAGTTGTTTACACTTTTGCATTCATCAATATCTGCAAGCAGAAGATAATTTATTTTTATCATTCTTAAAGCTCTACACTCCTACTGAAATACAAACTGTGGGGAAACAAAAAAAAAAAATGAAAAGAAAAGGAAACCAACAAAGAAAAAAATGGCTTCACTACTGTTTACCAATCATGAAGGTAGACAATGGCTTAAGTTGATTATTTTTATTCTTTTTTTAATCATTTCACCCCAGGCAAAGCAATAAAGCCACTAGGACACAAGGGGTTAATAAACGTTAGATAATATGAGTGTTTTATCCTTGGAGAGGTTACAAACAGGCAAAGGTGATACTCGAGTGAAGGAACAGCTACACGTGCATAGATGAAAGAAGAGAGGTTTATTGTAAAAGAGAATACACTACAGAAAGACAGGGAATTGAATGGCAGGCTAGTAATTCCCAAAGCAAGCCCTCCAGTATATCCTGTGCTCACTATATACAGCTACTGATATAGTCAGTCCACATAGGCAATAGGGAGTGTGGGACATTCCATTACTCTTAAGTAGAGAGGATACTAAAATAACAAGAGTTATAACAAAAGATAATGATTGATATTACATTTAAATTTTTGAAGATCAAAGTTGACTGTGAAGCAAAAAGCCAGCATTAATCAATATCTGCAAAAACAGAAGATAAAATTTATTTTAGCATTCTTAAAGCTCTGCTCGTCGACTGAATTAGAAACCAGCAAGAGACAGATAAAAGAAAGTCAAATATAGCTTCATGACTGTTTACTGGTCCTGGAGGTAGACAATGACTTGACTTTTTCTTTTTAATCATTTTACCTCAAGCAAGGCAATAAAGTCATTAAGACTCATAAGGTTACTGGATTTGGGTTTGTTTTGTTTTATGGCTTATCAACCTGAATGGTTGTTGTAGAGTAGTTTTCACAGTGGAGGCTTGTATTTCAATGTCGTCCTAAATTAGGTTCAACGTACAAAAGGTTAGGAACTTGGAAATAAGAGTTAATGACACAGCAATCTAGTTGTGATGGTTGGTACTTCAATGTCCGATATCGTCTGAGTCACTCAACACCACTGAGCCACACTGGCAACCGCTACTACTACTACTACTTATTATGTGTGGGAGAGTCTATTAATAATAGAATAGGTATGTCAGGTATAACAATGGTTTATATAATACCAGCAAGATTTTTAGGATACATTCGTAGGAATAGAATATAAGTTCGTTGTAAGAAATTAGTTTGTAGATCAGGTTTCATTGACATATTTTTGTAAAGTGGGTTTTTGTTGAGAGTCTGGTTTGGTTTGGCTTATTTTGTTTTATGGCATATCAACCTCAACAGGTTATTTAATGCTGAAAAGATTTTTATGATAGGTTTGCATGAATAGAATATGTATTCTTTGTAAGAAATTAGTTTGCAGATTAGGTTTCATTGACATATTTTTGTAAAGAGGGTTTTTCTCAAGAGATTCATGTATTACTGGTAATAATGTTTTTTCAAAAAATATATTGCTGGCATTTTTATTATAAAAATCTATTTTTATGCTTTCATAGTGTTTTAACCCCAGTTTGGGGGGTTAACTATTTGCCCATAGCTGGGACTAACTCACCCTGGGTCAGGGTGGATCTAGGAACAACAGCAATTAACCACTTCCAATTATTTGGGGAAAAATGTTTCATTTTCAGACAAATTTTTTTATTTGTTTTAATATACTAACTAAGAAATTGAGGCACCTTGAAGTACCTGAGCATTGACTAACATCTCTACCAAGTGTAGGAGTTAACAATTGGACTTATTTCACTTGCAGAAGGGCACAAAAAGAATCAAGATCAATGTATAAACACATCTGTAGCTGTGTTTTGAACATTATCTTTTAGACATGTTTATTCATCAGTGTCTGAAAAAACACTTTTGGTAAAAACGTATATATGCATGTATGCTATCAAAGGGGGTTAAGAGATCCTTAAAACCTTTCAGTCAGAGGCTTTGCTGTTGGATGTAGTTTATCATTATACCCAAGATGAAATAGTCACCGAGAAGCAAGAAGCTAGAAGAGTTTGACCAGTGAGAAGTGTGATAAAAGAAATTGTTAGCATAGAACTTATAGTTACACTAGCAGCATGGCCCGGCATTGCCCGGCATTGCCTGTGCCTGATTCAAAAATCGTACGACTCATACAGCAATCGCTATCACTTGACTTGAAATATTTTTGCCCTTCCTTGCCTTTAAAGGAGTGCCCTTTGCCGTGCTGATGTTGCTACATGCCTTACTTCTTGCCTATCTCACACTGCAAATTTTTTCTAAGCTCTATACTAAACATTAAATCTGTTACGAAAAAAAGAACTAAACAAAATGAACACAAAATGATCAGCTTTAAAAAAAAGGACTCGTAACTGGAAAAACCGAATGAAAAAAAGAATGTTAACAACAAATATTTTTTTCACACCCAACCCAGTTCTGCGGAATCAGAATCAACATTGAGTTTAAGCAAGCGAATGAGCCAATTGAAGTAAAGTGCCATGCAGATTTAAATTTTTCCCCCTTGTGACGAATGCAGCTATCGATTTTTTTTTTTTTGCATGCTAGCATGCTACTTAACATTCATATCACTCAGCTGTTGGCTTTCACGCTGGCCAATAGAATCTTCCTGCCTATTCGTGGCAGCCAGATATAGGCTCTCACTCTGGCCAGTAGAAAATGGCTGCAAACTACATGAAAACTGTCATAGAAGCATGAAAAAAATCGATTATTTCCACTATCAATGGGAGTTGGGAAATGCAAAGTCAGTCTTGGCCTTCCCGCTAACTTGGAGCATGTGCATGTAAATTTTGGTGCAAATCTGTCAAAATTGTGGCATTGGCTGTGCATTCACACACACACACACACACACACACACACACACACAGCCTTTTATAGATAGAGATTTAGCCATTCCAACTTCAAAATGATGAGACCTTGCCACAAATCTCATACTGTACTTAAATTTATAAAGTCTAGGTACCATAGAGGTAAATTCAAAACAATTACCACAAAAATATTTACAGAAAAGCTATATTATGGTGGTGACTGAAACCAAGATGCCAAGTCATGACCAATAGCATTGCAGATTCTTCTTTGGATTTTATCAAGAATCTCTAAATATCCAGCAGAAGCACTGGACCATATGTAGCAGCAATATTTAATGAATGGTAGACTTATAAATATGTAAGATAACATTCTCAGCTGACCTAAAGTGGAAAGACTGTATTGAATCCATTGCTAGGTTAGCAGCTAAGAAAATTGGTTCACTCTGTGCTGCTAGAGAATTTTTCTTTCCAGAATCTAACTTACATATCTATAAATCTACCATTTATCCAGGCTTTGAATATTGATGCAACACATCGTCTGGTGTGCTTGCTATATACAGTGTAACCCGGATATAAGAGACCCGGATATAAGAGAAACCCGTATATAAGAGAGATTTTCTCTGGTCCCAAATTAGAGCCTGTGTTAATGTATATAAATTAGACCAAACCCGGATATAAGAGAAACCCGGATATAAGAGACTTCTTCTCCGGTCCCGACAACTCTCTTATATCCGGCTTACACTGTATTTACAGATTCTTGATAAAATCCAAAGAATCAGAATATTATTGGTCCCGACCTGGCAAATCTGTTTCAGTCACTTATCCGCCGCTGTAAAGTTAACTCATGGCGCCTTTTCTATAAATACTTTCATGGTAATTGTTCAGACAAGCTCATTGCTATGTTACTTAGACTTTATGAATTTAAGCACAGTACTGGATTAGTGATGACGTCTATTTACAGTTGAGTTGGCTAAATGTAACTAAGTTCTATGCTAACAATTTCTTTTGTTGCACTTCTCACATGTGGAACTCTTTACCATATCCATGTTTTTCAGTAAACTTTGATCTTCAACAATTCAAATGCGTTGTCAGTCACTATCTACTGTCTTCCTGGTTACTCTTCTATTGTTCTCACTCCCTAGTAATGTTTCTACTTTCTAATTCCTCCACATCTAGTAACACTGTGTCTTGGTGGCTTTACTGTCTTGCTTGGGGTGAATTCAAATAGAAAAAAAATCTGTCTTGTTCCTCTAACATTTTCTCAGTTTCCCCTCATTCTCACTATCCTCTGGCGTCTCAGTACCTTTATCACAGTCATTGACAACCACTTATGACCAGTGAGCAAAATGAGTTATGACTCATCATAAATTGATCCATACTACTAATTCAAGGTAATTTTTGTGTGAAAATATCTCAGCTATTATATCACTAGTTGTTGTGGAGTGATTTCACAGTGGAGGCTTGTATTTGTACTAAGTCGGTCCTAAAATATGTTTGACGTACAAAACGTTAGGAACTTGATATAATAGGTATAACGCAGAGTAATCTAGTTGTGGTCGCTGATACTTTAGTATTCGACTAACTATCATCCGACATCGACTCACTGACCGACTGACTCGTTACTCTTACTTATTATAGGTGGGAGAGTCTATTAACTATAGAATAGGTGTGTTCCACTATAACACTAGTGGGGGTGTAATTAACACACTGCTGGGAGTTATTTTTTATAATTTATTCATTTGATAATACTCCAGAAAATATTTTTTATAAGAAAATATTTCTCCAGAAAATATTTTTTGTGAAAGCTTCCTGTTTATAAAGTAAAAACTGTTTACATATACAATCTTTCTTCTTAGTGAAAATTGTCAATGGTTTAAAATGCTAAAAACATTATCTTCAAGGGAAGGTTAGAAAATTCAAGAAACATTATGTATGCAGTTATTTGTCAGAAAATATGAGTGAAGAAGTGAGAACAAACAAAATTTAAAAAAATATTAGGTGTGCTTTTCAGAAAGCCAACACTGCTTCATAGACATGTGTGGGGGGAAATAATTTAAAATCAATAGTACTGAAGGTTTGTGGTGGGATCCAAGATTTTTCAAAGCATCCAGATTATACACGGTTTTTCTATCTCCCATTCAATTCAATACAAGCTGAGTAAAGATTTATTTACCTAAGCAAGTTTTGTTGTCAGCAGCTAAAACATATCCAGGCCAACAGGAACAAATATAATTGCTTCCAAGAAGGTCTTTACATTTCTGCGAACATACAGCTTTGCTGCATTGGTTTATATCTGCAAAGATAGAAAATAAATGACACTGAAAAATATATGCAAATACATTTTTTTTCTACAGTGAGGTTCACTCTGTACAAGTCCCAAAAGCCACTCAAACTAGAGCAAGAGGCATAGTTTATAGGTGGGGAAGATAACAGTTAACCCTAGACTTGAACAGTTTAAGATTGTAGTGATTGGAGAAACATCTTTTTGAGAGTTGGTTCTATAAGGCAGTGGTTCACTGGAAGAAGCTGCTAAAGTGGAACTTAGATCTTACCAATAGAATACAGAGGAAATTAGGGTGGTTCACTACAATGTGAATGGCATGACAGGTCCTAGCCGAAAATATCAGAACTGGTGGAATGCAGTTTGGCACTTTCTATGGAAATAACAATAGAGCAAGCAGTAAGAGGCTTATGTTTTGTCTGTGAGAGAGGTTGCAGGGTGGAAAATAATTTGTCACCCACAAGGACATGGAGACACTTTTGAACTATTGAGACTGGACAGTTTTTGCTCAAATGACAGCAATTTTAGGGCTGATCTGTAAAGGCAGAGGATAGCATGAGGAGTTGGTTACTTACTAGAATGGTACAAGGAACCATCCATTTTTCCATCATCTCTACTGATGGATTGTATGTACGAGTTTCACTTTACGTCTGGGATGAGTTTAAGTCCCAATAGTTGCTCAAGGTATGGTGCTTCCCTAAGGAGACATCCTCTGGTCATGACTGGTGGTAGTTTGAGTCTCATTGGTGATGATGAAATGTAAGTAATTTGGTTTTTGAGGCATTGAATGTAACCAGCCAGTTCCACACTCCTCACTGAGATGTTAGAGTTAGATCAGAGGAGAGATCAGCTGTCAATCTCTGCCCATTATGAGTTTTGGAGGTGCACCTATATATTGTATCATCTGCACTAATATTCACAAAATAGACTCTTCAGCGGTTCATTTATATAAAGTAAAAAGATGATTGATCCAAGAATGTTTCATACCAATTATTCAAACAGACAGAAAGATATGAATCAAAGTCTTAGCTGTAGGGATCTGTACATTTGAGCTTATCAAACTAGTTTGGACATTCAGGAATCTATCACATAATCAATCATGGTCCTGTATCAAGGTCGAGAGGTCATTAAGGTGGCATCCTGTGCCATAATATAACTGGTCAATGTAGGTGGTTAATGGGTGACCACTCAGTCTTGCACCATGCCTAGCTGTCCAGAGCAGTAGACCACTTGCATGTTCTTGTTTTGTTAGCCAGCAGTGTCCCTCAGAGTGCATTCTACGTCATGTTAGATTACAGAAATATCAGGGATGTGTCCATAGGGATGTGATTAAGTTGGATGTTGTCTCCAAGAGTTGTTAAATATAGCTATCAGAATCTGAGTGTAGGTTCTTGTAGCTTAAATAAGTCTGTATTGCTGCAACGTTACTTGTACAAATCATAATATCACTGGTTCAATTCGCCATCCTCGCTTTCTTCACATGTCACTACGTATAGCCAACATTTCTATCCCCTTTTTCACGGCTCCAGCACTTATCAGGCCAACACCGCGGTTCCCCAGCCAATCAGCGTTCTTCGCTGTTATTCTCGGTTACACAGGCAAATTGCCTCCTCCAGTTGGACCAATCAGCACATGACTTGCTATTGGTGGAAGCATGCCAAACTGTACAAAAACCACTCATTGCACATACTGCTAGAATGGCTGGACGGGAGAGTAATGCCATTTTCACAAAGCAAACTTGCTGATGTCACGTGCCGTACATTAAGGTAAGACCCTTATTTTCCTATACACCACATGCAAGCCACTCTGGCTTGCTTGCTTCTGCGGGGCTGTTCACCACAGTTCTATCAAGCTTAGGCTCATGCCTTTTAGTTAATGTCCAAGCAATAACACCATACTTGAAAGATCAACTATACAGTTGTGCAAAAAGTAGCCCCATTTGAGCTTTACTGGTAGATCAAATTTTCAGATTACAACCATTTTTATTCAAGGCTACCAACATTTTAGCTAGTCAAACTTTCACATCCTTTCCAAAAGAATTTGTTTTGCATCCTTGGTATATAAAAAATTTGACAGAGACAAGATCCATTCTTTAGTTCCACTAGTTTCTAAAGAAAATAATGGATTTTTAAAAAAAATTATTAATCTGACAGATTTCATTACGTTATCTTACATATCTTCATAATCTGCACTTATCTCCTCTTATGTATCATGAAAACAATAATTGTAAAAAATATTAATTCTTGTAGAGTAATTAGTGATAGTTAAAATTAGCAGAAATTCCCAACAAACAGAAGTGACAAAGTTTGCAATAAACAATAACAAGAGAAAGAAAAGAACAGGGCAAAAATAATATTGAGCAAACAATATATGTAAGGCAAAGCACCAGTAATAAGGCGAAAACACTCACCCACCTTCCAAAGAAAAAAGGAAATTCAACAGCAAAACTTAGATGCATGTTGGAATTTTTTCCTGACCAAGTTCTCATCTCATCTGACTTAGTTCTGACAAAGAACAGAATTAAGTCAGATGAGACCGAGAAATACCCTATCTTATTGGCTAGGAATAAATCCCAACATGGATCTGTATGTTTTGCCATTAAATTTGGAGAAGGGGAGTTTTTGCAGTCATTCCCCATTGGATTGGAACTAACAATTCTCATGAACAAGTAAATAATTTCTAACTACATGGAAGTTTTCAATTATAAACATGCATAGAATTCTAAAGATCTGAAGAATATTTATAACAAAAAAAATATTTATTACAGCATTGGTATTGTTAAATTAACAAAATTTCTTTTGTGGAGAACTTTCACATCTATTCTAAAAGCAATTGTACACAATACTTACCATAGCATTTTATGCCATCACCAGCCATTCCCAAAGGACAGGATTCACAGGGATTTCCAGGCTTAGAAGAATTGCAGGCAACATTTGGGTAGCAAGTTGTGTCAGTACAACGAGCAATCTCTTTTTGACAATTATTTCCAGTGTATCCTTCTCGACAGTTACAAGGCATCCGGTACATACGATCTAATAGAAAGTAAGACAAAAATACTATTGAGACTTTTAGTGACAGATTCTAAGATATGAAGAGGTGCTGGAAATTTTTATTGGCCACACCCATTGCATTATAATGTTTGTTCATTAAAATGATGATTCAGACAATTTGATCAGATTAAAGAGTTTTCAGCACCTCCTTTTTAAGGTATTTGTATAAACAATATTACTGAAATGAAGGAATAGACACAATGAGGAGGGAAGAGAGAGAGGATGAGGAAGAGAGAGAGCAGACAAGAGAAAGATAGTACAAGGAGGAGAGAGAGAGGTTAGAGAAAGATGGGATGAGGAAGGGGGAGAAAGTAGAAAAAGAGGAAGAGAAAGAGCAGAGAAAGATGGGACGAGGAGGAAGAGAAAGAGAGCAGAGAAGGATGGAATGAGGAGGAAGAGAAAGAGAGCAGAGTAGGATGGAATGAGGAGGAAGAGAAAGAGAGCAGAGAAGGATGGGATGAGGAGGAAGAGAAAGAGAGCAGAGAAGGATGGGATGAGGAGGCAGAGTAAGAGAAGTGAATGACTTGACAAGGGGGATGGAGAGACAAAGACAGGAAAAGAGACAGGTGGAGGAGAAGAATTAAGTTTTTAATCCACTGATCAATCATTTTCCAAACTGATGAAGATATTTCCTCATTTTTATGAAGATTTCTCAATCCACAGTCACATCTCTTTATTTTTCCCCAATACCAAATGAAATGGTTACAAACAGACCAAAAAACAATACTTAAGTGAATAATTACAATCTTTTAAAAAGTTAAAAAGGAAAAACAATAGCAAATTTTCATAATGACCCTGAAGCAATCAGTCAACTGAAAGAATAAAAATAAAAATATGATTTTTATTTTATTGTAATCTTGATGAAAAAACAAAGTGCAATGAGTAAACCAAATAAAATTAATATCAAAAGGAAAAAGGAAAACTCCAAAGGCTAAAGAGCAAAATGTCCATAATTAAAAAAGCAAAAAAATATAGAGAAATGTAGGTAGAGGGTGTTTAGGGAGAATAGAGGCGGGAAAGATGACGTAAAACAATGAAATGAAGAGAAGAAAAATTAAAGCACTTTTTAATCCAGTGATCAGGATAAACTGCAATTCGCAAGACCAAATTAAAGAAACACTAAAAACTATAAGCAAGAAACAAAGTCTGGAAAGCCATGCAAAAGGTATCCCAACCACATGTGATTTTAAGATTAGACATTTAAGTATAACTGATTAAATATTAAACAAAAACAAAAAAAAAAAAAAAAAAAAAGAAAAAGAAAGAAACTATAATTTACGGCAATTTCCAATTTTGCTCCAAAACTGCCCAGCACAGCCAGGCAACAATACCATAAAAACACAGCAGTGAAAGTGTTAACAAGTGAATAAGGGCAGTCAAAGCTTTAAAAAGAAGTGTAGGACACCAGAAAATGTTATGGCAAAGTTTAGAATTTGTTAGTATTTATATGATTAAAAGTAGATAGGTCTTTTGAACAGGAGTAGAGGTTTATTCCTTGTTTCCTGTTTAGGATTAGGTTTCTGGTTCCTTTTAAAGTCTACTTCAACTCTATAATTCTAACATCAGCTAAACTCTAACATTTACCATTTATTTTTAATTTCTCTTCAACAGGAGTAAATAGATTTGCCTATTACCTGGTTCACACTCCTCCCTAGTCTTTTGAAAAAAAGAGGTTTATACTGCTTTCTTGTTTAGAAGTGGATTTCTGATTCCTTCTAAAGTCTACTAGAACTCTATACTTCTAAATGTCTCCACCTAAACTCTGAAAATTTTTTTTTTTCTTATTTTTAATATGAGTGGAGAGATTCGCCTATTGCCTGGTTCACAATCCTCCGCAGTCTTTTGAACAGAAGTAGAGGTTTATCCCTTGCTTCCTGTTTAGGACTGAGTTTTTTTTTTTTCATTCTCTTTCACTTTTCCATCAATTTACTGTTGATCTGGCTTGATGTAGCCATAAGTTCTACGCTAACAGTTTCTTTTCTCACACATTCTGCTTGTGAAACTCCTTTCCAGCTCCATGCTTTCCAGCCAACTTTAATCTGCAAAAATTTAAATGCAATGTTTATTGCTATCTACTGTCCTCCTGATTACTCTTTCCTCTTCCCATCCATTAATGTTTCTGTTCCTAATTCTTCCTCACCCTATAACCCTTTTGTTTCTTAGTGACTTTACTGCCTTGCATGGAGTGATACAGATTAAAAAAGAAAGTTCTAGTAGCTCTATGCATCTCAATGGCATTATCACCTTGTTTGGGGGTGAATTGATTAAAAAATATCACAAAAGTAATCAAATTTTAGAATTGAGGAAACAGAAAAAAAACGAAAAACAAAGAAGACTTTTTTATTATTTATCAGGGTTGTGGAGTTGGAACAAAACCTTTGACTCCAATTTCTTTATTTTTGGCACCTCCTACTCCTCTTTATGTAATTAATTGATTATGGCCTACAAATCTCAAAGCTTATGTATACGCTCCTAACTTGAATAGGCCTATATTATAAATGGTTCATATCAAAGAATAAAGATATTGTGGCTTTTATATCATACCTATTCATTCTTCAATATTTTCTAACAAAATTAGAAACAAAATTTTTAAAATGATATAGAAGAAATAAAAATAAATGCTATAATGTAAGACATTTTACATATATATTTTCAAATAAGAAATAAGTACAGAACAAAAATAAAACTACTTTATAACAAAAGTTGAAATAATCTTTTACAGGATGTAAAAGACATAACAAAAATAAAAATTTTATAATGTAAGATCTTTTTTTACATATATAGTTCAACAAATGCAAAACCACTATAAAAAATAAAATGACTTTAAAAAAGAAGTTGAAATGAATTTCTTTAGAGGAAATCATAAATATACAGTAGAAGAAATAAGAATAAAAATTCTATAATGTAAGACATTTTACATAAAGTGTAAGTTCAACTAGTTGGAAGTTGGCATAATTTCATTGACTCCAGTGATCTCTGAATTGTTTCCAACTGACTCCACAGCCCTGTTATTTATATTAAGACTAATGTCCTCATCTTTGTTCCTGTTAGTTCAATATTTTAGCAGTTGTGCTTTCCGTATTCAATTTGCTGTCCATGCCAAAGGAAATCTTGTCTTGTTTTTTTTTTAATCATTTTTAATCCTCACCATTTCCACTAATTTTAAGTTTGTACTACCTGGCTCAGGATTACAATGTCATGAACCAAATTATTTAAGCCAGTAAGTAATTATCCTATGGGACAATCATGAATCTGAACTAATATCATTTCCTGTCTGATGTTGTCACTTTCCAATGTTGATAATCATTCCATTATCTCTTACTAGGATTGAGAGGAAAAAAAAAACTAACTGAATGAATTACCATATTATACATAGTATTGAAAGAGGAATGATGGAGTAATGGCTATCAGCTTGGATTGAGGAATCGGAGGGCCATGTTTGAATTCCAGTCCAATCTATTACATTCACATGTGCTAATAGCTCTGGGAAATGTATGAATCCTCTTCTCCCTCCAGCTATGGTTAAATAGCAGCACAGACTGGGTTCTATAGCCTTGGGTAGCAAATTGTATAGAAGGAGGAAAAACTGAATTCAGAAATGGCCTGAAGAATGTTGGGTTCCATCAGGTTATCTTGCCCCCAAAAAAACACTACTTCTACTGCAACTGCAGTACACTTAGTTCCCTTATGACCCTTCGAGTCACAGGATAAAAAAAAAACAAAACAAAAAAAACAAACAAACATAGTATTGAGGAAAACCCAGCATCAAAGTCATACTCCAATTTTGACTTGCAATTAATTATCATTTACACTATATTTATATTATTGTTAACATCTTTGTTATTACAATGTTTCATTAGTGTGACCTCTGACCTTTCTCATGTGTATATTAATCTGGGTAACCTATAGGGAATTCTGAACTGAATCCTTTATTTATTTTACAATGGTAGACTTCTTGTTTCACTGTTCATGTTTATGGATATCACCTAGTTTTTATTTTTATTTAATACTGTTCATTTATTGCTGTCATGGGTTAGGCAGTGTGTACTTGCACTGAGTAGAAATGGATGAGCAATAACAGAACAGGAATGAGAACACTACCACCATAGATTAAATAAAATGTTCAGTTTAGAATTCCCTTTAGGTTACCTAGATTGATGTACATCTGGGGAAGGCCACAGGTCACAACAGCTGAAACAATGGTGATATTAAAAAAATGACAAAATATATGGTGTAAATAATGTCCATTGTCCTATTTTTGTGATGGTGAGAATTAAGTGGTTGCAGGCAGAAATCTATAATATTTTTTTCTGAACCTTTAATTAATCCTGAATTCTTATTCTAACTTTTATAATTAATAACCAATTTTTATTGGGTTCAAACAAACATTTGTAGCATTTTTTTAAAGTGAATTTTTAATGATAATATTTAGATATTTGTACATAGGCTTACTTAAAAACATATGCACCATTTTGTTGCACTACCTTTCACCATCTTTAGGGCAGATTCCTGATTTTATCCTCCCAGAAATTGGCATCTTTCTGGATAAGCAGTTTTTGTAGGCTCCCAGAAAGTTGAAGTTCTTTCCATTGCAGAGATTGAAGTGGCAGTCCAAAGGTAAAAGGTCAAATGAGTATGATAGGTGTAGTAGGACATCCCAGCCAGGCAGTATTAATTTCTGCTGGGGCTGAAAAGAGATGTGGGGTCTGGTGTTGTCCTGATGGAAGACAATACCCTTTTGATTGGCTAATTCAATGACTTTTTGTGAAAGGAGCTTGTAATACACAATACTCTTCCAAGCCTACCAGGTACACAGCATCATCTTTTTGAATAGATGGTCATCAACAACTGCAGACATGTTAAAACATTCATCTTCCACATCAAAATTTCCATGAACTGCTAATTTCTAATGAACTGTTTACAAATACTACCTTCAACTATGGCACCATTTCTATAAATGGTACATATTTTTTGTGGTTGGTAATTTAATAACTGATTTTGCAAAAGGAGCTTGAAAGAAACCATGCAGACTGCTCTTTAGTGTCATTAATGGAGGCTCATTTCATTTTGCCCAGGATTTTTTCACTTCACATTGTTGTAAATAATTTATTTTTCATTGCCTCAATATTTTTGAGCAGAAAATCACAGTCTATTAAATTTTTTATGTTAAATTGTGAGGCAGCAATTCATGGAGCCAAATGTTTTCAAATGTAAATTATCTCTAATGTCCTGTGTCATGTGACTGGGATTATTTTTAATCATCATTTTGAATTGATGGTCATCAACAACTTCAGACTTGCTGTAACCTTTTCAGTTTTCCAGATCAAAATTTCCACTTCTGAAGCTATATGATAATTAGTTACAGTCTAAAGGTGTAATTATATAAGCAAATTAAGCTACAACAGAAATGGGGTTTACAGACAAAAAAGATTAACTTGGAATGGGGGGGGGAGGAGACTGAAAAAAGGTTAAGTAAAAAAAAGATCATGCATACCTTGACTTGTGTTACCTTTGAGAAGAGATACAGAAGGAAAAAAAATGGCAGTTGTAAGAAATTTTTTTTAGTATAAAGAAAAATTTAAAAAGAAAATCCATGCAAAATTTAATAACATCAAAAAAAACTTTAACCATAATTTCAACCCTTTCCTGATCAGAGAACAGATTTCTACTCTCAGAAAATAAAGTATTTTTAAGAAACCTTTTCTTCAGTTTTTTTACTTTCATAAGCAACTCATTTATAAGCTACTGTACTCATATTTGATGAACTTATCAGCAACTGGACTGTACTCGCATCTGACAAAATTATTTACTATACAAGCTTACAAATGATAAAATTATGTTTACAAATCAAATATTAAAATGTAAAAAAAAATAACATATCTGGATGGATGAATTATCAGTTGAATATTTTTTGTGAATATTCTTTGCCAAATGATAGGCATGTGTTATAGAGTAGGAAACAGAGACTTATATACAAGCCCTGAAAAATCTTCCCATGAAAATATATATCCAGAAAATGACCAAGTCAATATTTCCAAGGTAATCAATCGGTAGCAATCTCCAGCTAATATTTAGTGTTGCAGGGGATTATTTATTCCTCTGCATACAAAAGAACTGGGATTGCATGGTTTTTAAAAAATAATAATGTCAATAAATAAAGAGAGTAGAAAAAAGACAAAGGGAAGAGGAAATAAAAGAGTAAGGAAGAAAGAAAGGAAAGTGTGAAGAAAAGGAAAAGGAAAGGGAAAAGGAAATGGAAATGAAAAGGAAAAGAAAAAGGAAAGAAAGGAATGAAAGGTTGAGATCAAAATGTAGTATCTGCATTTGGGCAGATAAATTACATTTCATTTCTCAGTTGTGTCTTTGTGCAGAGTGCAACTGAAAAAAAAATATTCAGAGGTGCCCAGTCCTGGGAAACAGCTGTCTACAGCAGTACCTCTGTCATTACACTAAAAAGGATGGGGACATCGGTAGTAATACTAATGCCAGCACTACTGGTGATTGTGGGAGGTGGTCTATTTTTTGACAAAATAATGTCTTTCTTCCTCCTTCCATGCAATCAAAATGGAATCGTCCATTATTTATGAAGTATTGTCAGGGTGTACCAAATTATTTAAACAAATGAAAAAAATACTAAGTTTGCTGAATTAAGTTTTCTTATTAATATAAACACGAGAAAATTATTGAAATGTTTCATATTCAACTCAATGTACCTCTGCCCAGAGTAAAGATTCAAGTGGATTTAGCATAATAACAAAAGGAACTTTAGAAAAGATATCTTGCTGAAGATAATTATGCAGAAATTTTAAAAACTATTACAACTATTTCTTCTGTCTAAGGGATGAATATTTGACTAGTTTCAGACAATGCAATATCACTACAAAATGCAAAAAGCAAGATGAATAACATTCAAGAAAGACTATTATTAACTAAAAAAAAAAACAAAAAAAACTATTAAATTGTTTGGAAAATAATGTCGGACTTTAAAATCCACAAATCTCAAATTATCATAAATTGTGGTGTACAAGTAGATCAAGATTTTTAAGCTCAAAATTCCGAGTCTGGCCTATTCCTACCATAGAGGTCAACTCCCAAACATATGATAGGCCTTAGGCCTACCAGTAAATAAAATTAGGCTACAGTATACAATAACCTGTGCCAAAACTATATGAGGTACTACTTACCTGTAGATCATGTTTTAATATATGTGCTTCAGTCAGTGTTTCTACTTAGTATATCAGCTGATGGATGCAATGTATGCTGTACCATTAATAGAATACTATATTTACATCATTATTTTATTAATTTCTGTGTTAATTTGCCAAATATGTTCACCAAACACAAGTTTTAGTGGGATATATTTGTGGCAGCCTGCTAGGGGTACAGTAAGTGGTGTACAGTAATTGTTAAGAGTGCTATCCCACTTGTGTACAACTTGGTGGTAAAGGTTTGTGTCTTATACCCACCATATTAGTTGACCTCCCAATTTTGGAACTTGAAAACTCAACTTGTACATCACAATTTACAGTAATGTATTTAAATCAGTCAAAATAGTAACCCTGAACATCTACACATTTCTGCCATCAAGTTACAAGGTTATTTATGCTTGTACACTAAAACTCGAAAAAGCTTTTGACACCAACAAATCTTTGAATGTAGTTTCTGCATATTTTTCACAATGGAACATCGTGTGGTTTAAAAAAAGATATTTGAAAAGTGTTGAGTCAGTTGACAAGACTATAGAACTTCTTTCATATCTCAGTTTACTTTCTGCAGGACAGGTATTTATTAGTATGTAAAATTCCAGTTTAAAAAGTGCTGTCATGTAAACACACTGAAGTATAAAAAGTGTTGCAACATCTTCAGTATTATGGTGCTTTTGCACATGTATGCAATTCTACTTACTTAATGAACTTAGACGCATTTTATTTTTCATGACATTCTTTTGACATTCACTTTCGTTATTACAGGTACAAAGGAACACCTCTGGCCAATAAAGGGATGCTGCGTTTGAAGAATCATATGCAAAAAATTTAACATAAGTTGGGCGTGGTATAGTATCCAGTGTCCAATTAAATTGGTCCTGTTCTGAAAAGCAGATGAGAAAAAAATGCAAAAATATATACATGAAATAGACATGCAGGTTAGCATATATATATATATATATATATAGAGAGAGAGAGAGAGAGAAGAAAATATTAGTGGTCAATATATATATATATAAAATACACATACATACATACATATATATATACACATACATATATAAAAATTTCCAAGAGGATAAAATCCAGGTAGAACTCAATGTCCAGGACAGAGTAAGAATATAATAAAAAGACTTAAACACTAATATTCCAAGTTTTTTTTTTTTTGTCTTTTTTTTCACTTTACAATCACTCCTTAGTTTTTTTTTTTTACCTTTTTTCTCTTTTCTTTCAAATGTAGCCATTTTGACATCTGGTTTTCCCAACATATACTGTTGTTTTCCAAAGTTGATTTTGAAAGAAAAGTACTAGAAATATGGTTAAAGTTTTCGACTTTCCTAAGACATCATCAGGATAAGTAGAGACAATGGTGAGTTTCATAGAATTAGTGAGTGTGATGACATTGGCAAAGAGTGGTGTGATGTAAGCAAAGTGTGATTTATATCTTTGTTTATTTTATATACATCTGAGGATGCAGACTCTTAAGTTATAATTGGTTTTATTTATGGGCGGTTGTTTTTATTTCTGAGAATTGCTTCAAGGATCATGAGTGTTTTTATTGTTTGATTTTGATAATACAGTATAACTCCTCTAAACCAAACATCTGAGATCTGGTATTGCGGGTATTGTTTGGTTTTGAGGCTGCTGTTGCAAGCTTAAAATTTTTATTAAGTTTTAGAGTTTAGGATACAAAAGGTAGTTTGTAACATTCATTAAATACGTAAATGTACAAAAAAGTAATTGACAACCAATAGTAATTGAAAAATTTCTGCTCAACAAATATTGTAATTCGTGAAAGTTTTTTTGTAATGCATTTCTCCTTTTACTTTAATAGGATGAAGCAGCATGTAAAATTTTCTCTATTTTTTTTTATATAGAAAAGTGTACTTCTTCCAATATATTTTTTCATTAGAAATGAGTTACTTATTCCTTTATCTATATTTTCAAGAATTTCACGTTTCTGGTAATTCTCTTCTTTTTGAACTTACAGACATTATTATGGGCAAGAAATATCTTATTTAATAACAAAAAACAATTACAATCTGTAGAGGAAGTCAAAAATAAGGATATACAGTACAACTCCTCTAAACCAAACATCCAAGATGTTTGGTATTGAGGGTACGGTTATGATTCAACGAAGAAAAAGCTTCATATTTATGTCAATACAAAAGTTCTGATTTGAAGAGGAGTCCAAATTCAAGGAAGTCTATGTTGGAATTTGGGGAGTTCTATTTATATTGGTGTTTGTGAGTATCTGAATAATGTTACTATGATCCTTAGGTGAGTCTCAGTAAGAGTTTGGTTGTAGTTGATATATATATATATATATATATATATATATATATGATAAATGTAATTTTAAGTTATGCTATATTTATGGATTAAAGTGCTCAATATAAGGGATACATTGTACGTAGATATAAAAGTGGACATTAAAATCGAACACAATCAATGTCTTGGTGATTGTGTATAAGCATGAAACAGACTGTCACCGCTCGATGTTGACATCAATTTCCACTTTTATATCTATCTCCAAACAAGTTCATTAAATTCGACTAAAAAGGAATGTCCAGTCAACTTTGTATTATATCTTTCCAATTACTGAATGAGGTGTAGTGCATCAGGATTGATGTTATGACTAAAATTAAGGTTTTTTTTCTTGTTATATTAAATCCTAATGTACACCCCATTCAGAAACTGGAAAGACATAGTAAAAAAAAAAGTTGAATAGGCGGACATTGTTGATGGAATTTAATTAAACTTATTTCGATGAATTCTTACTGCTTAAATGCAGCTTATTTTTGTATATATAAGCATTTATATTTTCGAGATGAGGTATTGTAATTATTTACACTATTTACATTGTTTGGATTGTTGTCCATTTATGTTGCCATATTCACAACGTTTCGGCCATTGTATGCTCTGGCCTTCTTCAGGTAATTGGAATTTCAATATGAACCAAAGTAGATTGTTCTAACTCCACATACCATGCCTCTTTCAAATGTCTCAATATCAGTTATCTTCCTTTAATTCAACTCTTCCAGTTTTTGTTCACCTCTGCTGTAGCCAGGTATTGAACTCACAACTGTTTAGGTAAAGTCACTGGATCCAACCAACACTTATCCACTGGGCCATGTGTCCTTGAGCATCCATTTATATCACAAGATAATGGTAGCACCCTGTTTGGTCACACATTCAGTCCATTTGCAAGTAGCATCTGGAGTGGTATAACAAACCAATTTTTGTATGGCCTTCTTTGTCTCATGTTTTCCACTGACCTGAGATGGAAAAATTAGATTGAATCAATAGATTCTTCTATCGCAAGGAAAGTTGGTTCTCTCTTTTGTGCCAGAAGGTTTTTCTTGCCCGAGTCCATCCTTCATATCTACGATTTGCCCTTACATTGAATACTGTTACCATATATGGTCTGGTGACCCCTCTGTTCATCTCGAGGTCCCAGACAAAATACAGACGGATATGCAATGTGATGGGTCCTGATCTATCATCTCATCTGCAGTCACTCTCACAGATGTGATGCGGCTTCCCTCTGTCTTTTCTATGAATATTTTCATGGCAACTGCTCTGATGAGCTATTTTCACTGGTGTCCCATCTGCATGAATTTAAGTGTGCTACTAGATTGGCATCTAAGTCCTACCTTTTCACTGTCGAAACAGTTAAATGTAACTGTCGCTTCTACTACAACAGATTCTTTTCTTGTACTGCATGCCAGTGGAAGTCCCTTCTTCTTACTTGCTTCCCTGATAGCTATAATCTTCAAATATTCAAATGTAATGTCAATCGACATCTTCTGATGCCTTGATGCTGATCCCAGTCTTTCCCTATATTTTTCCTCAAAACAACCCTATTTACTCTTGTTCTCACACACTGTAACCCCTTGTGTGCTAGTGACACTCCCACATTGCTTGGTGGTGAAATGCTTAAAAAAACAAAATAAAACCACCTCTTCTTTAGTTGTGATAGATGAAGCTGGACAAATTGTCAAAATTCAGTCCATTTGTGAGCATTGCTGGAATGGCTTAACAGTCCTATTGTTGCATGGCACTCTCTTCTGCAGGTTTGGTAGATGAAGTAGGAATGATGGTCTGAGATTGCTCCCTCTATTTACTGCATTGGCTTCTGATCTCCACCAGTTGGCTTTTCTTTTTTCTGACCCTTTATGATGACTGAACAGCAAGGTGCCAGCTACCATGAATGTCTGCTGGCTGTGCCCAGATACCAGATTTCATCATTAGTTTAATCTAATCCACTTTATAATCAACACTTTCTGCCACCCATCAGTACCATTTTGATTGTTACCCTTTACTTTGAGTGTCTCTCAAACCTTGTTTTGGGTGATATTTAGCAAAAAAAGTAAATAAAAAAAATATTCAGTCACTTTCTCAGCATCATAATGTACATTCTCTGTGTCTTTTCTATAAATATTTTCAGTTGTTTAGATGAACCCTCTGCTATGATACCTAGACTTCATGAATTTAAGTGCAGTACTAGATTGGCAAGTTTCTCTTATCACTCTTGTGAAACCCTTTCAGCTCCATGCATTCCAACTTTGATCTTCCAAAATTTAAATACAATGTTAATTGTTATCTACTGTTTTCTTTTTTCTTATTCTTTCATGCTCAGTAACGCCTTGTGTCTTAGTGGCTTTACTGCTTTGCAATGAATGAAATGATTAAAAAAAAACAAACAAAACAAAAAAAAAAACACAAAAGGGAACACAGTAATATATCATGAAATATTTCTTACCAAATTGATAGGTATTATTATTTAATGTTGTGTTCAGGTCTATGGTAACAGTGCCATTTTCAGGATCTTCTGCGTGTACTTTTATAAGAATATTTTTATAAACAAGTATGGATTGAGAAACGCCTTTAAAGACTGGTGGGAAATTTTCTGTGAAGAAAAAAAAACAGAAAACAAACACATATCAGTTATGTATTTTAAAATTGAAATAATATATTCATATTAAGATATTATTATCATTTTATTTTAATATATTGCTCTACTTTGTATTGAGCAATTTTTTTAAAAAGTAAATGCTACAAACAGCAGAATTTTACTTTAGCTATTTTCTAATTTGGATATTAAAAAGATACATATAAGAAAGGGTTAACTTACAATTTAAGCTATAATTTAAATAAAACCTTTTAATTTTCATTCTTAGATAGCCAGTGGTCGACTGCCATAACAAGAAAGCTGGCAACACAAATCACAGTAAAATGATTTCAATTAAATTTCTATACTTTTAGATCGATTGATTTTGCAGGTTATTTTAAAGCCAGAACATATTTTTAGATTGTAAGCGTTTTTTGTTTTTTTTTAATAAATGTTTAGGGAAACAATTTTTACTAATTAACCCATAATTTGGGACAGAAGAGGCAGATTCATAGCTTTCCCAAGTGTATTTGCACAAAAGTGAATTTAACAACACTAACTAGAATTGGAAGTCAGGTCTCCAATTTACAATTCTGTGTCATTGTCCATTATACCATCCACACATCCAAGCTTACAACACCTGGTATTCCCAAGTGGTCACCTACCTAAGTATTGACCAGGCTTGGTGTCATTTAATTTTGTTGATCGTCATAAGCAATATATCTGTTAGTATATAAATAAACAAATAAATAAAAGTTCAATATTTTCATACCTGGACAAATGAAAATTGAATTTGAAAGTCTTTCAAACTTTTATTTATCTATTCAATATTGTTACTCTACTTTTTATTATTGAGAACTTTCATTTATTAACCAGGATCTAATGATGGTTTTTCTCCCCAGCCCGAGGGATGGGGGTTCAAATCCTTTCAGAGAGTGCATATTTTTCTTTAATAAGATTTATCGACTCAAATATGAGTAAACACTAAAAATAAAAATTCATCACTTTAGAAATTGCTTTGTTTACATTAAGATATGAAACTGAGCAGATACGTCTATTTCAAGAGATTGGGAAAGATTTGTGTTTATAAGGTTCTATTCAACTTTAATGGCTCACATATATATATATATATATATATATATATATATATATATATATATATATATATATATACTATATGTAGAGCCCGGCGTTGCCCGTGGATGTAACAGTAAGAGATAGATCAAGTATCAACCCTCATAAAGACTGAAAAATAAAATTGACAGAGATTATTGTTTAAGGTTGACGGACTCGCATGTCTTAATTGTTTTTTTTTTGTTTTTTTTATGAATTAGTCAAACCCAAACAAAAACATTGTTTTCAATCGTTATGAGTCTACCGATTGAATAGAATTTTATTATAAACAATTGTCTTGTAAATGGAATTTTTAAAGCATTCAAATTGTAAAAATAAACAAAAAGGTGTGCAAGACAATAAGAAACACTACTTGCCAAAAAAAGTGAAGATCCCATATATAAACGAACACACACACACAAACAACCTGGGTTTTATAATAAGTATAACTCGATATGAGTTGTCCCCCTTTCATTCTCGCAATAGTGATGCCTCTTAATCATGTTTTCAAATTGATTTCATGCAAAAACAATTGTGTTTTCCCAATTTTTGGCGCTGTCAGAACCACCACAAGGTAATTTTACGTAGTCCTGTGAAGTTTTGTTGAAAACGGTTGAAAAATGTAGGAAATCCGATCCAATATATAAACGAACAGACACACACACACACAACCTGGGCTTTATAATAAGTATGACCAGGGACCAATATTGTTTACCACAAATGTTACAGCTGAAAAGACCCATGTCTTGTACTGCTTCTTCTTGGTTATTGTTATAAATTTTCATGTGTCTCTTTAGGCCTTCCATTGAAGCACAATCTTTTTAACAACATCTACATATTTTCCGACCATCCTCAATGTAGTTAATAAAATTGCGGTTCATGTGATATCACTCATGACTTTTGAGGGCAGCTTTACTTAGGCCTGTTTTACCACATTGAAGACATGTGATCACATTCAATACCAACATATGATGAGAGTTGTTCATTTTTGCCTTTTCTGACATCTCTTTTAAACTGCTGATGCTTCTTCCTCAGATCTTTAAATGCACTTGTACCTGCTTTCAGATGCTCATTAGTGAGTTGAAGTCCTTGACAAGTGTAAGTGCACAAGCATTGAGAGCATCATCCTGCAACATCATATTAGATGGTGTGGTTAGAATGGAAAATTAGCAACTTCTGAAACAGCTTTTCTATGGGGAAGCATCCATAACACAAACCTAAAATGGGGTTCAAAGATTGCCTGAAGCAATTGCTGACAAATGCAAAAGAAACATGGCAGCTAGAGACATTCCTTGAAAGCAGGTGCAAGTGCATATGTATTATACACTGGTATAATCACACTTTCAGGTTAGAAAAATACAGGTACAACACAATACTGGCGAAAAAGGATGAACATCTTGAAAATAGTTAAACCTAGCAGAACAAATGGTGGCCGTTGTAGGTTGTCACAGAAAGAGAAGTTGGCTATAGCAACATATGAGAACAGCAGTATGTTGTTAAATGGCAGAACTGAACAGGTGTAGACATATAAGTAAAAACATTTCTCAGTCTGTATGACTCCAGATGAAGAATAATAAATATTTATTTATTTATTTATTTTACACCTCCTCCCCTTCTTGATTTCCGGTGCTATAGATGAATAATTGTATTATGAACACTTATTGCCCCCCACCTGCAGAGACCTGATGTTTAAAACTAAGGTAGTGTGTGATTATACAAGGTGTTTTTACTCCTTTATTATATTTACTTGCTCTGCATGTCTTTTGCAAGGCAGCTGCATTGAGCACTTTTTTTATACATACGTTTTTTGGTAAGGTATTTTTCTGGCCTCTTGACAGATTATACATATACATACATACGTATATATTATATATATATATATATATATATATATATATATATATATATATATATAAGCGTGGGTGTCCATGTAGTATAATGGATGGCTTGTAAGAAATTGGAGAGTAGATTTTGAATTCCATGCAAATGCCTTTGGGAAAGGTATAAAATCATCTCTTCTCCCCCAGATATGGGTTAAATAGTAGAACAGACTGGGCTCTATAGCCTTAATTGGCAGTGAATCTACAAGAAGGAAAACTGAATTCAAACCAGCTTGTGGAGGGTTGACAAAGGTTGATGAGATTCTTGTAGGAGCCAGCATGCCCCAAGATGGAAACAAAGCCTGTGATTGTTACATATCAGCTGATGCTACAGACAGTGCATCAGTACAGGTCAATGTGATATGACAGAGAGTGTGCATTGTGCAGCACAAGTTATTGACCATTTTAAACAATTCACTTGTGTAGGTTTGTTCACTGAAAACTTAGAATTTACTAAACCTTAAACCCTTGTCCTTGACGGGAGAATCCCTTGATGGATGTATGCATGAAAATTGAAAGTTTCATTATATTTATTTCTAAAATCTATTTGCAATGTTACATTGTTAGTCTTTAAATAAAACATTCTAAAAATTCATACCAAGAATTTTCTGGTTTTCAATTTGAGATTTCTCCATGTTCAGAATAGTGGTTGTATTTTTCAAAAGCAATTCTAATTCACAATGCTTTTTTCCTTGCCCACACATTGATTTGGACTTGTTTTTATTACTGTTAAGATGTCGTGTCAGGTTGGTGATGACTTCTTGAAACTGATTCAAATCCACTTCATTTGAATTGATTACAGTGAAATTTTGTCAGATGTATAATGGAACAGCGAATCATTTTGGCTTGATACTTTCCCTAAAATATAAATGTAAATATATATATATATATATATATATATATATATATATATATATATATATATAGATATATATATATATATATAGATAGATAGATAGAGAGAGAGAAAGACAATGTCAGTTACAAAAACAATGAACAAACCAAATTATGCATTACATTTAATAAATTTTAAAAGCTACAAATCATTTTAAAATACATTGAACAATTTCTACCTGACTTTCTATGGTATTATGCCCTGCTTCAAAGCAGATTGCTTTCTGATTCACTCCACACCAAAACCTGTTGGCTGAATGTCAACACTATGAAAGCAGAACTAAAAATAAATCCCTTTCTGCACAGGGGCTCTGAAGATCACATCAGGCTCACAAAACAAATATCCTCACAAGAAATGTGGAGTGAGTAGCCATGGTCAAATGTAAAATAAGTAACAGAACTGTCCAACAAATAGAATTGACAAAGTTTGGAATAAGCAATAACAAGAAAATGAAAAGGACAGGGCCAAAAACAATATAAAGCAAGCAAACAAATAAGAAATATGTCCAAAACAAATTAACAGTAATATGGGAAAAAGTTCACAAACTAAGAATTGGGGTTGAGACACAAAAGCAAGTTTGGACAAGCAAATGTAGCATTCTGACTTCAAAACAAGACAGACTGAGACCGAGTCAGATGACACTGAGATCCAGCCTATTTTATTGGATGGGAAGAAATCCCAGCATGCATTTGTGTGCTTCAGCCAATAAATTGGTGTTTTCCAGTCATTCTCCATCAAAGTGAAACCAACAAGAAAAATATTAAATACAATTTAAAAGGAGAATAACAAACACTGTTACTAAATCAAAAGTAAGACAAAAAATGCTGAGTCATGTACCAAAAAAAAAAAATCCGTCACAGTTGAGCAGGAAGACCGTTACCCTTAACAGCAATGACCTTAGTCAACTGACCTGATGCAAGCATCAATGCCAGGTCCTACCAAATACACATCCTCAAAGTGGTTTCCCTTGCCCACGAAGAGACATTCCATTTTCTATAATGGCAATACAAAGACTTTTATTTTAACATTTCTTTTCACCTCATCAGCAGTATTTTGTGGCTTTCTCTTATGTAATCATACACGTTTATAACAAGGAGTTATTATTTTCATGTAGACTATTGTCCTCATCTTTGTTGTTAATATCACAATGTTTTGGCTGTTGTTCTCTCCATCCTTTATCAAGCTGGGTAACCATCAGTGAATTTCCATTTGAAATTCTGAACTGAACCCTTTATTTAATCTATGGGAGTAGATTATTCTTCTTCTGCTGACCACATCTAGGGATACCTCATCTAACTTTTATTTAAATAGGGCAAGCAATAACTGAGCAGTATTAAGTCAGAATTATCTGAGATATCCATAGACAGAGACAGTAGAATAATCTACCACCCTCCCTGTAGATTAAATAAAAGGTGCTACTATAGTAGCCTATCTATCATCCATTTTCTACTATGGTATAATATTTACTGACTGCTGGAAATGTGAAATATGTTGAGGTTAGAGGTTTGGGCTTAAAGGTAGTGAACAGTTAACTTATGTATTAAAAATTATTAACAATTTTTTTATACAAAAAAAGTGATTTTAATGTTTCTAAACTGATTTGACATCATTTAAAAAAACAGTAAACAGGTCATGTTTTTCCTGAGCATTTTCCAGCAATAATGAATGCATCGTCATTTATAGTAAATCACAAATGCCTCGGTAGATATACTATAGTAGCACCAAATAAAGGGACCAGTTCAAAGTTCTTTGAAGATTACCTGGATCTGCTGATAAAGGCAGGAGGGTACAATGGCCAAAAAATTGATAATGACAAAGATGAGGACAATAGTTAGCATATAATGTAAATATCTTGTTCAAGTCTCACAATGTCAGTCTTGAATATTATAGATGAGGGCTTGTTAATCCAAAATGCTTATTCTTTGTGAAATAAAATATTGTCTCTGTCACCAGCACCAATCAAGATGCTGTAAAATGAAAGTGGGGAAGGGACTGAATGACAAATATTGAGACAAGTTCCAATTGTTAGTGCCATCAGCCAAGACCCACCTTACTACATCCACAGTGTTGAATCAAACTCATTCCCTTTTTTAATCATCTCATCCAAAGCAAGGCAATAAAGCCACTCAAACACAAGGGGTTAATGAGTGAGAAAGAATATGTGAAAGGACTAACCATTAATCATATAGCCATTAGCAAAAGGGAGAATCTAAGAAACAAGATGATCAAAAAAATGTGGCACAGAAATACGAAGTATTAAGAAACAAGAAAATTTCATTAGAAACAAAGAAAGAAGCTGAACTGCTATTTATTGCCACAATGAATTTAAACCATTTCTGCTTAGATGAAAAGGTGACTTGAAGCAACAGTTATGTGGTTCTATAGAAGGATGCTGAGAATACCATGGATGAAACATGTGAGTAATAAGGAAGACTTAAGGAAAATGAAAACAGAAAGGACACTTGTAAAAAGAAAGACATTTGAAGTTGATTGGACACATCTAAGGAATAACAATAGAGACAATGAGGAAAAAGGGCTTGGAGAAACTGACACTCCTAAGACATACTAAAGGTAAATGCGATAGAGGCAAATAACCTACTTAATGGCAGAAAAAAATCTGAGAGGTATAGTAAAGGGTGAAACAGAGCTACAAATGGCAGGAAGTTGTGGAGGACGGTGATCACCCACATTATGATGGGACATGGCATATATTAAAAAAAAAAAAACATAAAAAACAAAGGTTCTAGGAACTTTTAAGAAACAGCTGAAATTTTTTGGCAAATAATGAGGAAAGAAGGCTTGGAAACTTTGATACTCATAGGACAGATTTAAGGCAAGTGGGCAAAGAAAAAACATGTATAACCTATCTAGTGAGCATGAGTAAACAGATGATTGAACAAAGTTCAGAAGAGATCAACAAAAACAAAATTTATTAAAAACTACAAAGGACAGGAAATTGTAGAGAGCCATCATTGCCAATGTTGTATGGAACATGACATACACATTATATATATATATATATATATATATATATATTAAATTAAAAGAAAACGTGCTCAAAGAAAATTGTACTCACAGCTTTTAAAAGCTTCATAAACATTTTTCGGTGAATTATTAAATTTTGTCCCATTTGGAAGAACACTACTCATAAGTCCAAATTGCATTGACTTTTTGGAGTCTGGCACAAACAATACTGCTCCAAAATTAGTACCATTTAACATGAACTGAAAAAAAAAAAAAAAAAAAAAAAAGTTGATAAATAGAAGAATTTGGATGCACACAACAGGTATATTAAATAAATAAAATAGATTTCATAAAACAAGAATAAGAGGTAAAAAGTAACAATAAAAATTAACATTACTACAAAGTCATAATATTAAATAAAATTTTAAAAAAAAAATTAAACTGGTTTATTGGTCTTTACTCATGAAAGCTCAATCCCATAAACTAGTGTTTTAAATTGTAAAGGATGATGCAAATGTTTTGGTTGGTTGATTTTGTTTAGCAGCATATCAACCTCTATGGTTTATGCCAAAATCTAAATATTTTGAACACCATTTTATGCCTTCAACTACAGATAAGATTTATTGTTGGTCATTTTACCATAAAAATGTAATTAAGAGGTGATTCTATGCTCTTCAGAACCTCCAAAATATTGAGAATGGAATTGAAGATCAATGGAAACAGATTATAATGGAATTGAAAAAGATGAGGCCAATTGCTGGTAAGTATAACAAGAACAGAAGCCACAATTCATATAACCTCCTCAGGTAGATGAGAAGGTATTTATTGTACCAAAAGTACAAATGTGACCCAAGACCAAAAGGCAGAAAAGAAAAAATTGATTAAGTAGAAATTGCTGGGATATATATTGAATGAAATGGTTCTGTCCATTAGCACATTTGACAAACCCCCTGCTGCCTATTGGAATCTACTGATTTGGGAGGAGAGGAATAGTTAACTAGAGGACAAGGCTCAATCACAGCTAAGGTAGCTGGTCTACATTGTAAAATTTTGAACTGTTGATCAGTCAAAAACTGAAAATAACTATTTTCAATTATAGTCAGTTTTTCAAAATAGATTCATATCTGTTTGACAACTTAAAAATTGTCTGTGTGATGTGAGAACATAAATGAATTTTATGAAATGAGAAAATTTTCTGAAAAGGGCCCAACTAAAGTTACCCCCTTTTTATGCATATAATTTTTTTTGTTGGGTCTTGTCTGCTACCTTGGGGCACATAAGGTCTACACTCTGCTGTCATATCAAGTTGAAATTCTGGTTAAGCAACAATATGGTGAATGACTAATGAACTGATAATCCTTGGGTGAAGTGCAACAGAGGATGGGGCAGAGTGGAGATATTTTGTAGAGGGTCAGTACCTAAATAGGTGACCACTTGGGAATACCAGGGCCTGTAGTCTTGGATGTGCAGGTGGCAGGTTTGTTATATCCACTTACATGCAAATATCCTTAGTAAGTATGGATCCTCCACTTCTCTCCCCCCAGATATGGGTTAATTAGTAAAACCTGTATCACTAAATTATTATCTAAAAAAAAAAAAAAAAAAAAAAAAATTCTTAAAAGCAAAAAATGTTTTCTGGTTTTAAATAACCTTCAAAAGATTGATAATCTATAAAAAAACAAAATCAACCAATCAATCCTTTCTGCTTGGTCTCCTATTCTTTCTTGTGCCTCATCCCAAGATTGCCAACCCATTGCTTCCCTCACCTTCACTATAATCCTTTGCCATTTTGTTCATGGTCATTTTTATTTTTTTTCAGGGCCACAGGCCACAGCTATATCAGAATCATTGTTTGGTTTTTATCTTAAGCATAACCCATGAACTTCCATCTTTGCTGTACCTCAAAACTATGGGGGTTCCCTAGAAACACACTGCAAAAGTTGATATCTTATTGATCTGCCTGATGCTTCATGGCACATAAAACCTCTACAAAATATCTCCACTCTGCCCCATCCTCTGTTGCACTTCACCCAAGGATTATCAGTTCATTAGTCATTCACCATATTGTTCTCCTTTTCCATTCAGAGACTCAGGCCAGTGACACATTGCAATCATTGAGATCTTGCCTTAAACGGATTGATTAGTTCGTTTTCCACAACTTAACAGTTTGCTGGTTATTTAAAGATTTAAAGCCAGAAAATATTTTTAGATTGTAAGAATTTTTTTTTTTCCTGTGTGCTTGTTGTGGCGTGGAAATAATAATTTAGTGATACATAATTAACCCATAGCGGGAGGAAAAAAAAAATGTGGATTCATACTGAATCAGAATTTGATAAAGAAATTTGGATATAAAGAGGGGGATCACTTCTACATTACAATCAATATATAAGCTGATCCCTCACTTGTTTACAGAGAATTTAAAATCTAAGAGACATGATTGTGTATCCGATCAGTATTTCATTAATTGTTTGATTGATTCATTCATTTTCCACAGCTTAATACAATCTAAAAATATTTTCTGGCTTTAAATAATATTTAAAAACAGAAAATATGTTTACATTGTAAGAATTTTTTTTTTTTTAAAATAAAGATTTTAGCAATATAAGTCTTCCTAATTAAGCCATAGCTGGAGGAGAAGTGTATTGATACCTTTCCCAAGGGTCTTTGCATGTAATTGTAATTCTGCTCTCCACCTGTACATCTAAGCTTACAGCACGTGGTATTCCCAAGTGTTCACCCATCTAGGCACTGACCATGCTCAATGTTGCTTAACTTTGGTGATTGTATCAGAATATTGTCTATGTAATTTTTATAGGGATCAGTTTACTCATTTCAAAAATGGGAAAAAATATACAAAAAATAGGACAGAGGTCAACTTATAATCTTAAGATCATACCAATGAAATGCAATGGTAGATTTCTAATTAGTTTTAACTGTTATTGGTACTTACCTTCATCTGTACAATTGGTGTACGAACTATCACATGTGCAGATTTTTTATCGACTTTAATATTTCTGGATGGAGATGATGAGGAAATGGATGTTCCATTTAATAAAATTTCCAACATGTCATTATCAAACTGAAAAAATAAAATAAAATCAAAGAAAAAGTCTAACAACCCAAAAACAAACAATTCAATACTTGTCAAGCAAGGCAGATTTCTTTCTCTATAACAGTGGTTATTAACTGGGGGGGATACATGGCCAACAAGAGGCAGTGATAAATTTTATGAAACCCACAAAAAAAAATTTGGATTTGTGGGCCACAAATTCAATGAAAGCAGCCATAGTACTACAACCCTGTTTTAATAAACTTAAATAATAAATGTTAAATTAAATAATAATATTAAATTAAGTCATAAAATGATTTTCAAGTGTCTTATGTTATTAGGCATGTATTTATATAAAAATTTTTGTGGAGAATGTTTTTTTTATTCCGACTTATTTTAACTTTTTAAATTTGTGTGCGCTTTTATGTGCAGAACTTAATTTTCCTTTTAAAACAGATTTGAAGTTAATATGGACAAATATCACTTTTTATTTGTTCTGAATATTATAAAATATCGTTATGGGATCCACCCCTTTTTCATACAAGTGGACTCGAACAGTATGTACTTGTACTACTGTTGGTGAATAGTCAGAAGTGATACAGTAAGAGTGTGAGGTAACCGCATGGTAGGAGTCACAGTTACGAGCACGTAGACTCAGAAGGAAGTCATACTTTGATACTGAATTTCCCAGACTGTATATATATTATTATTGCTACTAACTGCATTTCTGGATCTACTAACCATATTACCAATTGTATTATTATGTCAATACATTTATTTGCTATATTTCATTCTTGCGTTTATCATTCATTTGAGACCGGATTTCATCTTGGAATCCGCAACAAATATGCTTTTGTTAAAGTAAATGGCTAGGAGGGGTCCATAAAAAAAAAAAAATCATCAATCAAAAAGAAGCCATAAACAAAAAAAGAGGTTTGAGAACCACTGCTCTATGAGGTCTTTTTGAAATAAATGCAACCATTGTGAATATTTTTCAAGAAATTGCTTGCACAACCTTAATGTAATATGGCAACCAAATGTAGAAGGGGGCACACGGCATATAGATGAACAGACTCTTCAGTTTATATATATATATATATATATATATATATATATATATATATGTGTGTGTGTGTGTTTGTGTGTACTGTATGTTGTGTTCACGAAGACGAGGTTTTTTTAACAAAACATTGCAAAACACAGATTTACCATCCTCACAATTTAAATTTTAAATTTGGTACACTGACATTGGATCTTTTTCAATGTTAAAAATTGTCTAAGATTTGAGACAGTATGATATTAAAGTGAATCTCTCAAATTTAAAAGCAGCTGAAGAAGCCCAAGAAGAGCACCTTAAAAGAGACAAAGATAACAATAATGGGTAGCACTTGTAATTAGAAGGAAAAATAATGATATGAGGTGTTTTCAAAAGTATCGAAATCTATTTTTTCCTACCAAAGCTAATATTGTGTGGGCAAAATCCTTTGGGTGGGAGGTGATACCACCCTTCTTGTACATACATGAAAATTTTTGTGCCAGTAGGCCATGTGAGTTCCTGGCTGTTATGCCTAGAATATAGATGTGTATTGCAAGCTGGCCAGATTTTCATTTTCATGCAAAATGACCAGACAAGTTTTGCCAAAAGCTTGGTGATACTCAAGGTCAAACCATCCAGAAGATTCAGCAGGCTTTTGGTGATGACGCCATGGGTAAAACTCAGCTCAAGAAGTGGTACAACCTTTTCAAACATGGCTGCACCTCAGTGGAGAATAAGGCTTATTCAAGGCAGGCCATAAATCAACCAAAGGTTTGGTAAATAGTAATGAAAGACGGTCATGTAACAATCCAGGAAAATATTTATGAAGTGAGAATAAGCATAAAATTAGGGCATTTCATGCAGTGAGTGTTGGCGAAATTTGCCTGCTCATTCTGCTCATATAATCCAAGCTTTCCTGGTGAAGAACACACAACTTGTTCTACATGCTCCGTACTCTCCTGATTCAAATGATGGAGGTCAAACAGATAATTTTTTTTTTTAAAGTTTAAATACAGTTTTATGCTTAGTTTCATTTTCATTGTATATAAAAACAAGAAAATGATGTCCTAAGTCTTAGATTTACATAAACTAAATCTAAGGATCAGGACATTATTTTTACAGTTTGTTTTTTTTTTATTTATCATTAATGCTGAAGCTAAAAACAGCAAATCAGTTATGTTTTGAGCATAATACAGCAGCCCCTATGTAAATTCTTTTTTTAAAAATTTGTATCCTGTTATACATTAAAATTTTATTGTTGTACATATATTTCACTAAAATAATTATTTTTTCCCAAATTAAAGAATAGAAATAAAACAGAAGTTTAGCCATTGCCTGTTTCTTCGTTTAATTTCCATTTCAAAATTATTTTCAAATTTTCATGGAAAGGTGCTAACTAGACATACCTGGTAATACATTTTAAGGTGTTAATTAATCATACTTTTCTGTTTGATATGACTATCATATTTCTATATATTAATAAACTATGGAAATAAAAAAAAAATACTGTCTTTCATTAACCTTTTGAACCCTGCGTTCCTGAACAATCTTAACCCTTCTACCTGACCTCCAGAGTCAAAATCCACAAATAATTGGTATGTAATATTTCATGGTAGATATAAAAATAGTTACAAGTGTTACCAACTGTTCAACCAGTGGCTGAGCATTACGGCATTTTTCTCTATCACTGGTAAAATGGTGGTCATGGCTGAAAGGGTTAAGAATGAAAACTTTATAAAAAAAAACCCCAAAAAACAAGAAAATCAAAATATAAAGAAACTATCTTGTGAGCAAAACTGAGTGGATTTGCAATGTTGCACTTTCAAATAAGAGGCTGTTTTGTTTTTTTTTGTAAGTTGAGTAAAAATTTCTGAAAATGTGTATAATACCATTTCTCCTTTTTTGCTTTTAATTTTTAATTAATCTCTCATGCTTTTCTGTTTGATATAACTTTTCCATATTTCTATCTATTAATAAACTATGAAAATAAAAAAATACTGTCTATCATTAAGAATGAAAAGAGAAAACTTTATAAAAAAACAAGAAACTCAAAATATAAAGAAACTTTATCTTGCAAGTAAAACTGTTCTAATTTTAAATGTGTATCAACAAATGGAGGAATATGAAACAACACCCTCACTTCATGGGAACTGTTGCCTCATTTTTCATGTGGAAAAAAAGTATAAGACAATGGTTATTGTGCCTTCCCTTTATCTATTTTTCTTCTTATCTTTTAATTAATTTCGGTGAATTTTTTTTTTTGAGATAAAAGATTCCTGAAGAACAAATAGTGCTGACATATCAAATAACTTTTGTAAATAATGGTTATCAACATCTGTCTACTTTGTGTTTTATTATCTGTTGTGCAAACTGAATATATTTGCAATCTTGTTATTTCAAATAAGGTTTCTTTTAAGCCAGGTAAAAATTTGTATAAATGTGTTCTTGTATACTGTTTTGCCTCAATTTCTGTCCAAAAGTTACTCAAGAAAGTAGGATATATCTTCTTCATCTCAGGAGACAACAGGGAATTGGGATTTGTTGTAAGTAACAATGTTATCAAAACATGACAGATCATGTGTATCAGTTTTTTTTAAATCAATATTTGGATATGTCCCGTTTCATATTATGCACAAGAGCATGAGGTCATTAAAGTGACAATGTCCATAAAATTACCCTTACACACACAAAAAAAAGAAAAAAAAAAAAAAGAAAAAAAGATTATTACCCTTGCATCAAAATGAAAATAAAATTTACCCTTGGGAGATGGGAAAGCAATATTATTTTAAACTTTTGATTACTTACCTTTACTGCAAATGCAGTATAAACGGGTATTTTAGGGAGAATTTCAGGATTGACATTATTGTCTTGCATTTCTATTCGTGCTTGCAATTTCAATCTGTGAAGACAAAAGCTTAAAAATGTAACTAAAAACACTTCAAAAAAAAAAAAAAAAAAAAAAAAAGGAAATAAAGTAAAAGATTATCAACTTATTACCATTCACCACTTTTACTACAGAAATATGCTGCAGTACTAAATAAGAACAAGATAACCTATATGGCTTTTACTTCTCTATGTCAACTGATGTGTTAACAGTTATAAGTGAAAGAGTATCAAGCTTTAGATAAAAATGCTGAATCTCAGACATTTGCTTTGGATGTCTCAAAGGCATCTGACAAGGTTTGGTATGCTGGTCTTCTTCATAAGTTAAAAGGTTATAGTGTTTCAGAATCAATTTGATTTGATCCAATCTTTATCAAATCATGAAATGAAAGTTACCTTTAATGGCCACTCCTCTAGATCTTTTTGTATTAATGCTGGTGTTTTCCAGGGATCTATCTTTGGACCCACATTGTTCCCAATTTTCTTTAACAATATCCCTGTCGTTATTCCTCAAGTTATACTGATGACAACTATTTACTCCTGTCTTATTGGTAAATCTGATAAGGTCAAATTGGCAGCTGGTCTAATAAGTGACCTACAATCCATTGTTAACAGGGGGCAATTAATGGCTTGTTAATTGTAATGCCTCTAAAAAGAAAATGATCTCTTAACTGTTTGAAAGAACCTATTTTGCCATCTATCAGCATTGCTAATGTTAACTTCCAAGTGAGTGAATCATTGTATATTCTTGGACTGATGTTTTCCACTGATATGAAGTGGAATGATTATATTGAATCAACTGTTAGGTCTGATGCTAGGAAAGTTGGTTCACTGTGTTGTGTTAGATACTCTCTCACCAGAATCTATTTTACATATTTATAAGTCTACAGTTGTCCTGACTTTGAATATTGCTGCTACATCTGGTCTGGTGCTTCTGTTATATATTTACAAATTCTTGATGAAATCCAAAGAGGAATCTGCAATATTATTGGCCCTGACCTGGCATCTCAACTTCAGTCACTTTCCCATCACTGTAAAAGAGTCCCTCTACTTTTTCCATAAATATTTCTATGGTAATTGTTCTGACAAGCTTTCCTCTTTGGTATATAGACTTTATGAATTTAAGTGTTCTACAAGATTGGCAGCAAGGCTTCATCATTTTACACTTGAAATGAGTCAATGCAACCATAAGTTCTATACTAACAGTTTCTTGTCTCATACTTCTTGCTTGTAGAACTCTATTGGCTTCTTGCTTTCCAGTCAACTTTTATCTTCAAAAATTTAAATGTAATGCCAATAGTTATCTTCCGTCTTAATTCTTGTTCTTTTAATGTTCCCTTTCCTTAAAGTTTCCTTTTTTTTTTTTATATTGTTTCCACTCAGTAACCCATTGTATTGTAGTGGCTTTATTGCCTTGTTTGGAGTGAAATGATTAAAAACAAAAATTTTCTCAACAGGCAGCAGAATGAGAACAAATTTATAGTCAGTCAGATTAAATAAAAGGTTCAGTTCAAAATTCTCTGAAGATTGAGAAGCACGTGAAAAAGGATGAAGGCCACAAGGGATAAAAAGTTGTGATAAATATTAAAAAATATATATATTTTTCAATTTTATCAAAGGAATGTCTACAGAATATTCAAATACAAAACATGTGGATCAATCTATTTAAATCGTACCCAAATGGGAAAACAAAGTTTACCTGCTTGTGCTGATTAAATTGTACTCTCCAGATCCATAAAACATAGCACTCCCTTGATTGTTTGCAAAGTTGAAAACTAAGGGCTCCAAAATGAGAACTGAAAAATATAAAAATAACAAAATTACAATTTACTCTAATTTTCAGAGGAGGCCTTATGCCCTTTTATCATTCTACCAAAACTCTAGATGACCAGAACCAGGCAGCTGACCTCTACTCTGACCTTGCCTGCACAGCTCAATGGGATAAGAACTGGCTTGTAACAAAATGCCCAAAACCAAGCTAGTAACATTTCATCACCATAGAGCAGACCCAAAATTTTCTCCAGTCATGATGAACACTTGTACTTTCAATGAAGCTTCTTGCTTTGAATGTTTATTAGGATTCCAGCTCATACCAAACCTGAGGTGGAACTATATATATATATGTATATATATATATATATATATATATATGTGTGTTCAATCACCAAAGATGCTTGAAAAATGAGGTGGAACTATATATATATATATATATATATATATATGTAAATCACCAAAGATGCTTGAAAAATAGATAGCTGCCTGTATTGCCCCCAGAAAGTACCAGATTCCTCCAGCCATGCTCTGTCTCCAAGAGTCAGATCAGATCCCAAATTGAGCATTGCTATCCAATCCTCACTTTTCAGCCTTGGTAGAGTCCTGCCATGCTTCATCTTTCCAAGATTCAGATAAACCAAAAATAGAGTATTGCTGTCCAATCCTCACTTTTCAGCCTTGTAAGTCCTGCCATGCTTCATCTTTCCAAGATTCAGATAAAACCAAAAATAGAGTATTGCTGTCCAATCCTCAAATTTGGTAGAGTCTCCATGCTTCATCTTTCCAAGATTCAGATAAAACCAAAAATAGAGTATTGCTGTCCAATCCTCACTTTTCAAGAGTCATGCTTCATCTTTCCAAGATTCAGATAAAACCAAAATAGAGTATTGCTGTCCAATCCTCACTTTTCAGCCTTGGTAGAGTCCTCCATGCTTCATCTTTCCAAGATTCAGATAAAACAAAAATAGAGTATTGCTGTCCAATCCTCACTTTTCAGCCTTGGTAGAGTCCTGCCATGCTTCATCTTTCCAAGATTCAGATAAAACCAAAATAGAGTATTGCTGTCCAATATTTTCAGCCTTGGTAGAGTCCTGCCATGCTTCATCTTTCCAAGATTCAGATAAAACCAAAAATAGAGTATTGCTGTCCAATCCTATTTTCAGCCTTGATAGAGTCCTGCCATGTTCATCTTTTCCAAGATTCAGATAAACCAAAAATAGAGTATTGCTGTCCAATCCTCACTTTTCAGCCTTGGTAGAATGCTTCATCTTTCCAAGATTCAGATAAAACCAAAAATAGAGTATTGCTGTCCAATCCTCACTTTTCAGCCTTGGTAGAGTCCTGCCATGCTTCATCTTTCCAAGATTCAGATAAAACCAAAAATAGAGTATTGCTGTCCAATCCTCACTTTTCAGCCTTGGTAGAGTCCTGCCATGCTTCATCTTTCCAAGATTCAGATAAAACCAAAAATAGAGTATTGCTGTCCAATCCTCACTTTTCAGCCTTGGTAGAGTCCTGCCATGCTTCATCTTTCCAAGATTCAGATAAACCAAAAATAGAGTATTGCTGTCCAATCCTCACTTTTCAGCCTTGGTAGAGTCCTGCCATGCTTCATCTTTCCAAGATTCAGATAAACCAAAATAGAGTATTGCTGTCCAATCCTCACTTTTTCAGCCTTGGTAGAGTCCTGCCATGCTTCATCTTTCCAAGATTCAGATAAAACCAAAAATAGAGTATTGCTGTCCAATCCTCACTTTTCAGCCTTGGTAGAGTCAGCTTCATCTTTCCAAGATTCAGATAAACCAAAATAGAGTATTGCTGTCCAATCCTCACTTTTCAGCCTTGGTAGAGTCTCCTGCCATGCTTCATCTTTCCAAGATTCAGATAAAACCAAAATAGAGTATTGCTGTCCAATCACTTTTCAGCCTTGGTAGAGTCCTGCCATGCTTCATCTTTCCAAGATTCAGATAAAACCAAAAATAGAGTATTGCTGTCCAATCCTCACTTTTCAGCCTTGATAGAGTCTCTGCCATGCTTCATCTTTCCAAGATTCAGATAAAACCAAAAATAGAGTATTGCTGTCCAATCCTCACTTTTCAGCCTTGGTAGAGTCCTGCCATGCTTCATCTTTCCAAGATTCAGATAAAACCAAAATAGAGTATTTGCTGTCCAATCCTCACTTTTCAGCCTTGGTAGAGTCCTGCCATGCTTCATCTTTCCAAGATTCAGATAAAACCAAAAAAGAGTATTGCTGTCCAAACTTTTCAGCCTTGGTAGAGTCTCACCATGCTTCATTTCAGATAAAAACCAAAAATAGAGTATTGCTGTCCAATCCTTTTTCAGCCTTGGTAGAGTCCTGCCATGCTTCATCTTTCCAAGATTCAGATAAAAACCAAAAATAGAGTATTGCTGTCCAATCTCACTTTTCAGCCTTGGTAGAGTCCTGCCATGCTCATCTTTCCAAGATTCAGATAAAACCAAAAATAGAGTATTGCAATCCTCACTTTTCAGCCTTGGTAGAGTCCTGCCATGCTTCATCTTTCCAAGATTCAGATAAAACCAAAAATAGAGTATTGCTGTCCAATCCTCACTTTTCAGCCTTGGTAGAGTCCTGCCCATGCTTCATCTTTCCAAGATTCAGATAAACCAAAATAGAGTATTGCTGTCCAATCCTCACTTTTCAGCCTTGGTAGAGTCCTGCATGCTTCATCTTTCCAAGATTCAGATAAAACCAAAATAGAGTATTGCTGTCCAATCCTCACTTTTCAGCCTTGGTAGAGTCCTGCCATGCTTCATCTTTCCAAGATTCAGATAAAACCAAAAATAGAGTATTGCTGTCCAATCCTCACTTTTCAGCCTTGATAGAGTCCTGCCATGCTTCATCTTTCCAAGATTCAGATAAAACCAAAAATAGAGTATTGCTGTCCAATCCTCACTTTTCAGCCTTGATAGAGTCCTGCCATGCTTCATCTTTCCAAGATTCAGATAAAACCAAAAATAGAGTATTGCTGTCCAATCCTCACTTTTCAGCCTTGGTAGTTCTTCTTCCATGCTTTATCTTTGCAAGACTCAGATCAGACCAAAAATCAAACATTGTTGCCATGTCTGGTTTGAAGTTCCATGCTTTCCAGCCAATTTTGATCTGGAAAAATATAACTGCAATATCAATCATCATCTACTATACTCCTGATTACTCTTGTACCATTCTCGCTACTTCATGATGTTTTTGTTTACTAATTCTTTCACACCCAGTAACCCTTTGTGCATTAGTAGCTTTACTGCCTTGTACGGAGTGAATTTGATTAAAAAATATATATTAGCAAAATTCTAGAATTTTAAACTTACCATCAGTTGGGGTTTGGTATTTGTTACAATTGTGTGAAGGATAAATCTCATAGAAAAGATTACAAAGTTTATAATCTTGACAACACTGTTTCCAACCCATGTCCATGTCCTGTTGTGCACTTTTATTGTACATATAGCCACCACCAGGATAGCCAAGTAAAAGTGCTCCATGTTCACTGAAATCAACAAAGAAAAAAATGCATTGAGAGAGACAATTTGGAAAAACAAAGCTGATAAAAATTCTCATCTTTGGTAGACTTAAAAAAAAAAAAGAAAAATTTAATTTTGAGTGATTGGAAGAATGGGAAAGAGTGACTGGAGTTAGGAAAGAGGGGGAGATTAAAAGAAACAGTGCTAGATGGAGAGAGAGTGGGAGAAACAGGGCCAAAAAGAGAGTGGGAGAAACAAGGCCAAAAAGAGAGTGGGAGAAACAGGGCCAAAAAGAGAGTGGGAGAAACAGGGCCAAAAAGAGAGTGGGAGAAAAAGGGCCAAAAAGAGAGTGGGAGAAACAAGGCCAAAAAGAGAGAGAGTGAGAGAAGTGGTGGGGAGAAATGAGAGAGACTGAAGAGGGAAGAAAGAGAGAAAGTGGGTGGTTAAAAAGATAGTGTGAGAAAGGAGCAGAGAGAGAGGAAGGAGGACAAAAAGAGAGAGTGAGGAAAAGGGAGTGAAGAGAGAGAGAGGCAAAAAGAGAGAGTGAGGAAAAGAGAGTGAAGAGAGAGAGAGAGAGAGGCAAAAAGGGAAAGAAAAAGAGGTTAAAAAAAAGTGTGTGAGAAAAAGACAGTGATAGAGAAAGAATCAGAGAGCAAGAAGGAAGGCTAAAAATGGTCAGAGAGAAAGAAGATGAGAAGTGTGGTTAGTGAGTTCGTAACAAGAGTTAGGCCACAAACCATCTATTTAGAGTTACAGAATCAGAGTCATGAAGGAAGATGGAGAGAATGGGTGTCATGGACATCAAGATGTAGAGAAGAGCAGTGAGAATGTCAAGTTGCAATCAGAGATATTCCAAGAGATGTAGGATTTCTCAATGACCAAAGGAAAAAATCTGGTCTATTAGTCCTGGGACCTGGTTGTGATTAGTTCATCAAGTGGGCAAGGACCTAGTATTTTAGGACCAACAACAAAGTCTAGATAGATCTGTGAAACAGCACCACAAGTAGGAAGAAGGGAAGTGAAGCAAACAAAAACTTTCAGAATCAAATGCCATTTGGCCAAAAGGTAGGGAGTTTCTGTTACATCCTTATATCTCATGGAGAGTAATTAGCGATGATTAAATGTAATTGGTAAAAATACTCCCAAAACAATTGATAAAGTTTGCAATAAATAATAACAAGAGAAAGAAAAGAACAGGACAAGAAATAATATTAAGCAATGAATGCATATGAAGACACTTTCCCCTCAATGTTGCCTTCTTTTTATTCCATCGGGTTTGGTTCCCCCCAGTGGCAAACCATTGTTTCTCCTTTCCTCACTCCAGCCTCCAGTGTAAATCAGGTCTTCAAGTGAATAAATAACCAAATATATTGGAAACAAGATTTATTTCCTTTTCTTGTCTTGTCCAGTTTTGTTTGCAGTGGCTTAAATGAGAATCGAACACCATGTCAAGTGATTTGTCCAGTCTGTGAAAGACCTTGAGTGTCAGCTACATATTGACCTCTTCCCTGCACACCATGCCAAGTGAATAAATAACCAAATATATTGGAAAGAGGATTTGTTTGCTTTTCTTGTCTTTCCCAGTTTTGTTCAACCTCATATGTTTTAAGTGCAAAGAAAACCAGAAGATCACTAATGTTAAGAAAGGGTAATCAAAGAGATAAAAGAATTATAAGAGTTTTGGTAGGCAATCCAAAATTAAAAACATGAGGATTGAATGCAATTTTAACAATGAGGTTTCAATTGCTACAGTGGGCAGAATATTATAAAAAAAAAGAAAAAAAAACAACTGGGCATTTGTGTACTTGGACTCATTGGAAAACGTGGAGAACAGTAACTGAGCAGTACTAAAATAAGAAACAGACAAGATATCCCAAGATATGGGCAGTGGAACAAGAACAGTCTAACCCCATAGATTAAATAAAGGGTTCAGTTTGAAATTCCCTGTAGATTATTCAGATCAATATAGACCTGATGAAGGTTAGAGAACACAATGGCCGAAATGAGATAACAACAACAAAGATGCGGACAATAGTCCACAACTAAATAATGTAGACAAACCTATTTCATACTAAAATTGTTGTTATTGATTATCATATAAGAAACTTCGTTTTTTTTAGAGTATAGCTAAGATTTCTGATGAAAGTTTTGACCTAGAAGGGAAAGATAACCCAATGAGAGCAGATGGAAATTTCTAGAGACGTTTTTCAAACCATTCAAAAAAGATGTTTCTTATGACTGGAAGTGTTTTAAGTACAAAAAAACAAAACAAAAAAAACAGAATACTACAAGAGTTATGAAAGAGTTAAAAGAAAAATTGTGAGTGTCTTGGTAGTTAATCTAAAATTAACAGTCATACAAGTGAGGACTGTATGCATTAACAGTGATTACAATCATAGCAGTGTCAAGTGGGGGAGACAATGTTGCAGGTACAAAGTTTAAACATTGCCTAATATTTTTTTTACTTACGTGTCATAACAACATTTTTGCAGCATTTGATTTTCCGCAAACGCTGTTTCATAGCATTTGTCCTTTAAGTAGAATGTATAATCTAGTTCGGCTTGTTTTTGTGTACATGGGCATGGCATAGTATCATCAACAACTGGAATTTGGCCCTCTTTCTCACAGAACCAATCCAAGCAAACCATAGAATTCTCAGTGCTATCTCCAATATTCTGGATAAATCTTCTTCCTGTAAAACCTAAAGCAAAAAGAAAATTTACTTGCTCATTCCATGGTTTCATAAATATATTCTGAAACATCAATTAGGTAAAAATAACCTATTTTTAAACAAGAAAATATATACGTTATTTATCTAAATGACTATGTACTTAATGCTAGGTCAAATTGGCAGCTGAACTCACTGAATTCAAAATCGACAAGAGATGGACTCCATTATGCAATCTTCTCTAAGACACAGCACTGTTAATATGGCTGAAGTACACATAGTAAGGGCTGGATTATCCTATACACAGAGTCAGGCCCCTGCCTCAATCTTGGTTATAATGCTGCTTATAAAAAAACTGTTTTTTTTTTTTACCATGGTTGTGTTGAAATATCTGCTAATTTGGTTTGCAATAAATAGTAAAATAGTATTTCTTATTTTATATTTTTATTAACAAAAGATATTAAACAAGGATCTTTCTGTCCACTAGAAAACAAAAAGTGTCAAAATAACGGTTTTTCCATTGACACCACTTTAACAATCTTCACTCTTTGGCAATGTTTATGGTTTTTAAAAAGTGATGATTAGAATTGGAATAAGGCCTAAAAATATGATGGAAATGAATTTATACATTTCCTGTGTTCTTGAGAATTTACAAAAATATTAAACACTATTAGATTGTTTATTCACAAGACTAACTTATATTTACAACATTCTAAAAACTAAAACAACTAGAATTAATCCAATATTTATCATTTTTCAATTTACAAAAAAAAAAAAAAAAAGTGAAAACAATTCATAAATTTATAAACATTTACTAAATTATTAAAATATGTGAATCAACTATAAGGAAATCTTTATTTACCATTTTATCAATTATGAATCAATTGGCAATGAGTCGATGTTTTGCCAACCATTCCAATAAATAATCTAATAAATAAATATCATAAATAAACAATCTAATAAATAGTGTTTATTATTTTCGTTGTTAATTCTTGAGAAAAAAGAAAATGCATAAATTCACTTTCATATATTTGTTTTTTTTCCAATTCTAATTATCACTTTTTAAAACAATGAATATCGTGGAAGAGTGTCAGTATTATGGGAAAAACTGTCCTTTTGATGCTCCATCTTATCGCATGCATGTTTATCCATGTATGCTTGACCTTCAATCTGTTGTTAACTGGGGCAAGAAATGACTTGTTAATTTTGATAAAACCTCTTTTAATCATCTCTCAACCTTTTTTGCCCCCCATCAGCATGGCTGATTCTAACCTTCAGTAGAGGGATTTATTGCACCTTCTGGAACTAACATTTTCCCACTGATATCAAGTGGAACAATTAAAATGAATCAGTTGTTCAGTCTGCTGTTAGGAAAGCAGGTTCACCATGTTTTTCTAGACAATTTTTCTCACCAGAGTCTATCTTGCATCAATATGTCTACCATTTTTGTTCATACATTGAATATTTCTGCTATATACTTAGAGATTCTTGTTAAGATACAAAGAATCTGCAATGTCATTGGTCCTGATCTGGCATCTCCGCTTCAGTCACTCTCCCACTGCCATATTATAACTTCCTTGTGCTTTTTCTATAAATACTTTCATGGTAATTCTTCTGATGAACTCTCCTCTTTGGTAAATAGACTTTATGAATTTAAGTATATGATGAGAGAAGTGGCACAATGGAGCAATAGATTGTGGCTCAGATTGTGCAATTGGAGAGCTGAGTAAGAATTCCAGTTGACTTGATTATATTAAGTGCTAATACGCTTGGGAAAGGTATGAATCCATCTCTTCTCCCCACAACTACGGGTAAATAGCAGGGTAGACTTGGTTCTGTAGCCTTGGGTGTCTAACTGGTCTAGGAGAAGGACAGCTCTGAATTCAAAATCTGAGCAGGGTCATTTGGGGACCTTTGTGGCACATGGTGCACCAGGTCTCTCTATTCGGCTCTTCAAAAAGTGTGGTTGGTTCTGCACAAAACCTTCACCACTATAATGAAATCAGACATGCAGAGGTAGTCTGGCTATCAGTTCCTAGGAACTGAGTGACCTGACCTTCATCGTAGGGAGATGGGTCATGGTGACAAGTGGTCTGGCTGGGAGTTTTCAGTTCTTTCTGCCATCTAGCTGGGATTTGGGGTTCCTGGTAGGCATTGGTTCACAGTCTGCGTCTATCCATGACATGAGATTCCATTATATATATTATATATATATATATATATATATATATAATATATATATATTATATATATATATATATATATTTTATTAATATTATATATATATATATATATATATATATATATATATTATATATATATATATATATATATATATATATATATATATTATATATATTATATATATATATATATAATATAGATAGATAGAGAGACACAATTAGGAATGTTCATGAAAATAGATTTGTTTAGAAATATATTTGATAATGCACTTTGCCATTTAAGGCTTTATCAGATCTGAAACAAAAGAATTTGTGTGCACGTTTAAATAATGAAACTTAGTACTTTTTCCCTAAGCTGGCATTTTTCAGGATTAAAGAAAGAAAATGAATGACTTTTAAATAAGTCATTAACATCTATTTTTTTTACTCTCAATCCGAGTTGAATGTTGTTAATGTATTTTTCCCATCTTTCCTGTATTAAATTAAAGGCAGATCCTCTTATCAGAATGGTTTGAAAGTAAAAGATTTTTTTTTTGTTTATCTATGCATTTTCCATATTGACAGTATACGTTTTAAAATTAGGATAGATAATCCTGAAAAAGTTTTTAAATTTTGAGCATTGGAAACATCCATCAAAGTAGACTTGTTTAAAAATATATTCGATAATGCATTTTGTCATTTAAGGCTTCATCAGACCTGAAAGCTAAAAAATGATTTTTGTGTTTGTGTATGTTTAAATGGAGCCAGGAAAATTTGGTAATTTTGACAAGGTAGGAAAAATCGGTAGCTATGAAATAAAAGTTGATTGTAAATTAATTTTAGGGCCCCATTCTGGAGTGGGGTATTGGGGTAATTCACCTTCCCCGATATTTTTTTTTTAAATAGAAAATCAGGCTATATAGTTTTGGTTCTTTAAAATGAAATAACCAACTAAAACTTAATTTAGTTAGTACTTTTTTATTAAAATAATAATTTGAAAAGAAGATACAAGAACTTAACATTTAACTTAGATAAATTGATTTTATATGCTTGAAAACAATAGATTATAGTAAATAATTAAATACTTTTTTCAAAAATATTGGGAGGTGGGCTTAGCCACCTACACCCCACCTTTAGAAAGTATGGCCCTGGTATTGTTGCAGTGGGGTTTTATCTGAACTGGAACCCATGATTTTTTTTTAGTTAATACTTATTCCAATATATGGGAGTGGCTAGCACCCCCCAGAAAGTACAGCCCTAGTATTGTTGTAGTGGGATTCTGTCTGGACTCCATGATTATCAGTTATTTAAAAATGTAGGAGAGGGTGGATTAGCCTCCAAATACCCACTCCAGAATTGCCCTAAAATTAATTTTAAATCGACTTTTATTTTATAGTTACCGAATTTTCCTGGTTTCATTTAGATATACACAAATACATATACACACATCTCATTTTTTTACTTTTAGATCTGGTGAGACCTTAAATAACAAAATGCATTATTAAATATATTTCTAAATAAATCTATTTTCATGAACATTTCCAATTGTCAAAATTTAAAAACTTTGTCAAGATTATGTATTCTAAAACATATATCAATGGCGATTCTAAGCCATCAATATTTGCTGGGCTCTTTACAATCATTAACAAAATATATTATTGGTGTAACTTAGATGCTAAAATGTTTCCATTACTCTGAGATATATAATTTTTAAAAATCTCTAACCAAATTTTTAAAAAAATAATCTGTGTATCTATCTCAAGTCTGTTTTTATATATGTCTATACATTAGTGTGTTTATGTATTTTTCTGTCTGAATTTTTAGTTTAATGTATTGTACATTTATGATCAGTACTGCTGACTGATATATTTTCTCAACACTACGCCAGTTACACTCCTCGCCCCCAACTCTACAGTTAATGAGTTAAGGCTACCACTTTCTTTGATTTTTGCCGACTTAAGTCGGGCTAAATTTAATTTGCCCTTTTTCAATTGATACATTGTGCTAAAAAACTTATACTGTATGGAATAAATTATTTAAAATGGACATTTGAAAACAAGGTGAAATAAAAATGTGTTCTTTGAAAATCTAGGCATACAAGTCATTAGACATTTTTAAAAGATTTACAAAATTAAAACAAGAAATACATTATCTATTAAGTATATCTCCAGCTAAAATAGGGCTCAGATCTATGCAGCCCAACTAGCCACATTTATATTTCATTCTTTTTTTTTTTATTTACTTTTTTGTTTTTTTCTTTCATTATTATGAACAATATCAATGAAATTTATTTCAGTCAATATTTTGAGGTGCAGAGTTGCAACAATTAATTTTGTATCCATCTGAAGTCAAGAATGAAAATGACATACAATGAAGGACTTTTGTTGCTTTGAAATAGATATACTTGAATGTTGACTACTTGGGCTAAGCCTAACTGCTGGAGTTACAGCTAATATATATATATATATATATATATATATATATATTAAGCTGATGACAATTATTTATTCATCATAATGGTAAGTGATCGGTTGAGATAAAATTAGCAGCTGATCTTAAAAATAACCTACAATCCGTTGTTAACTGGGACAAGAAATGGCTTGTTAATTTTAATGCCTCTAAAAAGAAACTGCTCTCTTAATTGCATTGCCTTAGAGAAACCTGATTTTTGTCTTCCATCAGCATTCCTGATGCTAACCTCCAAGTGTGTAACTAATGGATTCTTGGGCTAAAGTTTTTCACTGATACACAGTGGAAAGATTATATTGAATCAGTTGCTAGGTCTGCTGATAGTAAAGTTGGTTCATTATGGAAATTGCTGAATTTGATGTTACTCAAAGCTTAAAATCAATTTTCTAATTTATTACCTGATTTGGTATCCTCTAGCCATTTATAAACATTTGTATTAGATGTTATATTTTTAAATATCCCATTCCCATCCAGATAGCCAATGAGAATGTTTCTCTCATTTGCTTCTTTGTTCCAGTGAATCATTTCTGCGTCATAATTAAACATGACATATAATTGTTTCTCATTGGCTGCAAGAACTGCCTGGAAGGTTATGGTCTGGAATAAAAAAAAAGAAAAAAAAAAGATTAATTATTTTTTTTTTTGACTAGGAGAAAACTGATTGCACAGTGATAGACAATTTGTATATTTATACAAAAATAGAAAGGGGTGTAAGACATGGATGTGTCTTCCCAATAAACTTGAAGCAATTCTAAGAGAATTACATGTTCCACCAGGATTTATTATTGGCAGCTTCAACTTCAACAATATAAAACTGTTTTTAAAAATTGTAATATAAATATACTTGATGTAAAAAAATAATTTTACTGACGGTAAGTAACTCGGATACATTTTACTTCCATTAAATGAAATATAGTCTATAAAAACTAATAATGAAAATATTTTAAAGTTGGAATTAAAACTGTAGTTAATTAAAATGAATTCTAACCTAAACTTCTTTTAATTTGTAATTAAATAAATAAAGTCTACTAAATCGGAGAAATGAAAATTTTACTTTAGTAATATTTAAATATAAAATTTTTTAAAAATCGTAATATACTTTAAAAATACGGGAAAAAAAAAATGCCGTAAGAATTTTAGCTGTTAACAATATAATTTAAAAAAAATCTAGACAACAGGCTTTAACGGAAGTTAGATTTCATTGAAAAATGCATCCCTTCCCACGACCCAAACGTAGCAATAACTGATACATTAAATTATAGACATATTGAAAACCCAGTCACCCCTGTCTAGAAAAATAGATTTATCTGTAACCTTGGAAACATGAATTTTGTTTTAGCTGTGTATTTAAAACCCGGTAATTTTAAAAAGTTACTCCAAAATTCGCTTGAGGATGAAATGGAACTACTGTCTTTAATTTAATCACAAAATTAAATTTGTGGCTTTTAGCTTCCATTTCTGAAACATGGTTAGAACTGTGTAGCAAAAAAAAACATATTTTAAATCAATTAATTTATAATATCAATGCTCTGTAAATTTACATTGAGCACTATTTTGTAAAAAATAAAAATATCTATAAGAACACCGGATTATATATCTTGCTTGTTTATTATTTTTTTATTTATATATATATATATATATATATATATATTTAAGAGGGAAATTCATTACCAACACACAAACAGAAAATGTCTCATATCGAGAATATTTAACATTGAACATGAGGAAAAATTAATTATTATTTTTAATAATATGTGGAAATCTCACTTTTACCTGAAGACGGTTGAAGACCAGAAACATGTGTCATGAAATTATGTAAAACAAAGCATAATATTTTTTCTAAATAAATCCACATTACAACCAAAAAACGTTTTGCTCTCTTCTCTTTTTTTTATACATATACTTTTCTCTCATTGGATCCACTATTATATATATATATATATATATATATATACACACACAAGTTTAAATTTCCAGTAAGGTTCAATGATATCACAGCTTAGTGGTAATTACAGGTTCTTAGTAAGTACACAACTACCACTAGATGACAATTTTAACTGAGTATTGTCCAGTCACAGCTGTGAGAATAGACTATGTAATGAGAAATTAATATAGGTTGTTGTGTAAACAAACTATATTAATTTCTCATTATTTATATTTTTTGGACTGTTGTCCTTATCTTTGTTGCCATATTCACAATGTACGTTGTAGAATTTCAAACAGAGCCCTTTATTTTTCACCGAGGTGGATTGTTCTAGTTCTGTATGCCATGCCGGATGTCTCAGTTATTTCCCTTTAACTCAACTCTCTAAGTTTTTGTTCACCTCTGCAGTAGCCAGATACTGAACTCACAAGTCAGTGGTTCCAACCAACGCTTTTATCCATTGGGCTATGTGGACACAAAGAGTTGCGAGTTGAATACCTGGCTGTAAACTATGGTATTAATATTTTATAGGAGTTGAATTTAAAATCTATATCAGTAGACCTAATAAATTTTAAATGTCTGCTAAGTTATACCAATACAATATACGGTACCTACCAGTGTGTACTGTAGGTTGTTTGCTATACAACAAATATAGAAAGATATGGTTAGTGTCATAATATACAGGTAAGTGTTGTGACTATTTTTGGCACAGATTATTGTATACTGTAGCCTAATTTCATTTACAGGTAGGCCTAAGTTTTGGGCCACTGGTAGCCTACTCTATGTTTGGGTGTTGACCTATATGGTAGATATAAGCCTAACTTAGAAGTCTACTTGATTGCCACTATTTGCAGATAGATTGCAGGTAGATTTCTAAATATATTTAATTTACATATAAAAAAAACAAATAAATATTAAGCTACATTGAATAAAAACTCTTTTTTAATTTAAATAATTTTTAATATTTTGTACATCTTAATTTCACTTGCTTTTTATAACAATTCACAATCTGCTTACTAACAGTGTGGATCAGAATTTAAGAAAAAGTCTTCAGTAAGATTAATTCACATACCTTTTCATTGGGAGGCCCTGTTTTAATATGATGGCTACTTTAAAAATTTGGCCATAGAGATCATTAGTTACAGGCTTTAAAGTTTTTATATAGTTAGCATATGGCTAACATTTCCACTCTGCCTGAAAAAATGGGCTCATGGCTAACATTCTGCCTGAAAACAAGCATACGGCTAATGTTCCCAATCTGCCCCGGCACACGGCTAACATTCCCAATCTGCCCCGGCACATGGCTACCGTTCCCAATCTGCCCGTGGAAAATGGGCACATGTTTAACATTTATGCACTGATGAAAATGTGACCTTGTCTATCTTTTTTGTGTTTTATGCAAAACCAGGGCTGCCTTTTCTATTTTTTTTTTTTTTACTTTAGTTGTAAACTGAATCTGTTTTAAGCTATTGGTCTGCAAAAGGGACTGTATACATTTAACAGTTTAGATATTTCTGGAAAAGTTTGGTGCCATGCTTGACAATCATATCAAAATCTTGATCTAATGAGATCATTGAAGAGCATGACTTGAGTTTTTATGTTAAATAGAGTGATAAAGATAAATGAAAAAAAAAGAACAGATAAACTTGCCTCATTTCCAAATTCTGATGCTGGATAAGGGGAGACATTTTTCCATGTTATAACCAGAGCTCGTCTTGGTTGAAAGTTTTTAAAACCTTTCCCAATTTCAGACAATTTCTTTTTGTCATTTAATGTACAATTTTTGTAGTTATCAACAAAAATTTTTCCTTTGGATGAAAGGTCAAGTTCTGCCCAAAATGGAGCCAAAATTACTACTTTTTTAGAAAATGAAAAATTAGCCAAAGGCTGGGCCTGGATTTGGGGGTCACTTCCAAGGGAAATGTAACCATTTTGGCTAACCTGTAAAATGAAAGAATAAAATGTAATTAAATTCATACAGAAAATCATTTATAGAAATAATAAATATCAATGAGGAGGCAGGGAAAGTTTGACAGTTTATAAGCATGGAAGGTAGAAGGTCAGTAAATAACGGTGTTTGAGTAGGGAGCAAGAGATGCATATTATGAGGATATGTAGGATAGATAATGGTCTTGCACAACTTAAATAGATTAGTAAAGGGAAGCATCTCCTCAGGAGTGTTCTACAATGAAACAGTTCTGTGGCAGAAGTTGTCCAAGTGAAACATCATCTTTATTAATGGATTACGATGAGAATAAAGCTGAGTTAACTCAGTGTATCTGGCATGGCAGGTTCTAACTGTGAAGGCACACCCCTATATAATGTGATATTAAACCTTTAAAATATATAACCTTTAAACTATCTAATATATAGTCGACTCTCCTGTCGAACTCGACATATGAGGGTCAAACAGATCAGTTTCCAGGAAACCGACAGCCCGACAATGACACATGAGATTTGATTATAGTGGTGAAGGCCTCGTGCAGGACCATCCACACTTTTTGAAGGGAAGAATACAGAGACCTGGTGTACTAAGTGCCACAAGGTTCCCAAACGACCCTCCGCAGGTTTTGAATTCAGAGTTGTCCTTCTCCTAGACCAGTTGCCATCCAAGGCTATAGAACCCAGTCTGTCCTATTTTACCCATAGCTGGAAGGAGAAGAAGAGGATTCATACCTTTCCCAAGGGTATTAGCATGTAAGTGAATGTAATGGATTCAACTGGAATTCGAACTCAGCTCTGCAATTCCTCAATCCAAGCCGCTATCCATTACTCCACCGTGCCTCCTCTAATATATATATATATGAAATGAAAATTATGCAAGGCAATTCTGTGGGTTTGCATGAACCTGTTCTTGGAATTCTGTGAGCTCAGTGAACCTGTTTCTAGCTGTAACCCAAACAAACAAACTGCTAATTTTTGATTGTCTACAAATTGTAGTCACATAATTGGTTGGGGATGTAAATTCAGGTGATCAAATAAAAGTTAATACAAATTTCATGAACTGTTGAACTTGCTCAAGCCAGATACTTGGAATATTCCAGAAATAGTTATTCCCTGGAAAGCTGTGGAAGAAAAGCTGAATGGCTTCAGTAAAATTTTTCATCACAGCATTCCCATTAATGATTTTTGTGACTATGTGGAAAAATGTCTTGAAAAACTTTCATAATCTTGTAATTCTTTAAAATGTACAAAAAAACGAAAACTATCATCAATACGATTGCTATCAGTTCTTCTGAGGCAGGAAGAGGTTTTTCAAGAATGAATGTTAAATACTCAGATAAAAGAAGCTACATTACAGTGGAAAATGCAGCAAAATTGATGACAACCTTATTAGTCTCCCATTAGATTTATGGGATGCGACTCCTTTTGTAAAAACATGGCATAGAAAAAAAAAAATCACAGTGCTTATGACAACAGAGTGAGGCAAAAGAAAAAAGAAAAAAAAGCTGATGACTGATGACAATCATGTGACTATTTGGATATTTTTTAAAATGAAAAATCATAAATAAAAAATTTTAAAGCATATCTTTTAATTATTTTTCCTTTTAAAATGATAATGTGCAATGTTGATTAATTTTGTCATTTTTGAGTAAGTGCAAGAAAAATTTACTTTATTCCTAAATTATATATATATATATATATATATATATATATATATATATATAAAAGTACAGACTATGGAAAAATGAGGAAACTTGTTGCTATTGAGACCTCTTGTTGAGAGAAGCTGTTCTTAAAATCTTTGAATCCCACCACTGGAAGTATGATCAATATCAAATATAGAGGGTTCATAGATGTAAAATAAAACAAAGTTGTGTTGAGATTGGGGAAAACCCTTTAAAGATTGTTTAACAATTAAGGGGAAATAGACAGGGAAGGGAAAGAGATGCAAAAAACAAGTGAGGCCACTGTCTCAGAAACCACAGCATAGTGGGCAGCACGCAACTTCTGGAACAAAATGCAACAAAAGAATATCTTCACAAGACACCAAATCTCTCCCAATAGCAAATGTGGTCTTGCTAACTGTCAACTTTTCTGTTGCTTTTATTGACATGAGACAGTTAACACCCAGATCTGGACAAGTTGCAGAGAGGTCTGTATCTGGACATGCCAAGCCATTCTGCTGATAACAGGAAAAATTCATGGTGGTTTCATGACTATAGACACTTGCAGAGGAAGGTAAACTGATGACTAAGGATTTATAAAGCCTCCTGCTAATGTTAATAGAAAAGAAATGTAATAAAAAAAAATGATGAGTGACTTACATAAACTGTGCTGAAATAACGTCTAAATGCATGGATGTCACCATACATGTCAAAGGGTCCATACATTGCATCATGTTTAGTCGTGTTAATGGCAGAAGTGTATTCAAACAGGGATTCCTCTGTCCATATAAAGAGAGAAATGCTATACAAGAATGCATATTTAAATGTGTATTATTATCATAAAACAATGTATATATACTCACAAACAAATACACAAATTAATAGGGGTTGAAAAGTTTTTGCCTTGAGCAAGAAACCCTTAAATCTGGTTGATTAGATTTTTCTGAAGTGGAATGGGCCAAAAACTTTGCAGAAGCCCCTAATGCATGCAGTGATACAGATTCAATTGCTGTTGGGAGGCACATTTTACTTGTAGGAATTCTTGATCTAGGCCAGTTGATATTAATTTCACTGTTTAACAAAATCAAATAAAAACAGGATGTCAACTCAAACACAAGTACCAAATAGATATAATGTTTATAGTAATAAGAAATAATGTCATATACACACACATATATATATATATATATATATATATATATATATATATATATGCACAGTACTTAGTGAAAAGTGCTCAATATTTGATAGAGCTAACAAACTAGTTTGTCTGGTGATCACAAAAGTGTGAAACCCAGAGTCACAAACTCATGTCCTTGCAACTTATATTTTACCAGTTTGTGACTGGAAGGGATAATTCCAAGGAGGAGATAAATCCAGGGAGAGCTCAATGTAGACTACAGAGCATCATAATGATAAGACGGAAACTTATCCATTTCATTTATAATTTTTATTTCATGAACACCGAGATGTTCATCTCATCAGAATGACAACAGGTTGTCGTTCTTCTTATGATTTTTTTCATATATATATATATATATATATATATATATGGATGACAAATCATTTATTAAACTTCTATGGACACACATGTGTCTACTGAGGTCTGCAGGTGTTTTGCAGACAGATGGAACATGTGATAGATTCATTTTGCTTGAGTGGTTGAGGATCAATTGATACATAGTTCCACATGTGGAGAGCAAGGCCTGATTTAATGTGTGCAACAAAGACACAGTGGCAAGTAAGGCTAGTATTGAGCGGAGCATCATATTGCCAATTTGCATGCAGTTGAACCTGATGTGTGTGTGTGTGTGTGTGTGATGGAAATAAAAATGGCAAGATGAGCTTTACTATTCATGAAAGAAGAAAAAAAAAACCTGATTGGTTTTGCCCTCACTCAACAGAGCTGAAATTGAGGGAAGACTAAATATTACAATATAAAATATAAAACATGAGAAACATGTGATGAAATAAAAGTAGAAAGATCAGATGAAAATAATCTCAAGCCCTAACAGACATTTCCTCTTCATGTTTTATATTTTAATAAAATAATAAATTTTGTACCCCCAAGAAAATAATTAAGTTGACGTCATTATATATACCTTTAAGGATTTCTTTTCAGCCAACACTTTTTAAAAAGGTAGACGTTGGCATAATTAAGCAAACTCAGGATAATTACAAAAATAACAAATGAGGAGGAGAAAGTGAAACATGATTAATACAAATTTTAATTGTATATAATTGACGATTAAAAACAGATATTAAAAGGTTCCAACAGAGTATAAAATAGAAAAAGTTTACTCATAGTTCTCCAATCACAAGGAATGAATAAAATAATCCTTTTCTTTACATAGGCTGGGCTGACAAATTTTGATATAAACAGCTTCAAGAACTCCAAGGAGGTGGGTAGAATGAGCTCTATGTAAAACAGAAAAACGTGTCATTCAGCAGCACAATCTGGTTTGCCCAATGAACGAATCGTGCACAGATTGAATGGTCTTCAATGAAAGACTCCAACTGCCAGATCTTAAGTAGGCAGGCACGTGTTGCACAATATGGGTTTCCAATCTTTGATTGGTCTGTCCTATGTATAGGAGCATCACACTGGCATTTATATTTGTATACTATGGAACTATTTTAAAAATGGGACAACTGATCTTTATTAAAGGATGGAAACACACAGCTAGTTGGAAAGACATTATGCAACTTAATGGTGTTATAGCATGAAATGCAAGCTGAAATCCTATCAGCAAGCAACTGACATTTCCTTCCTAACCATAGCAATTTAAGGTAAATGGGATACTGACTGGAACCTAAAACTTCTGGTTCTTTAAAACACCTGACCTTACATTTGATAACACACTTAATGACATTAACAAGAAAGCCAGCTTCTACAAAAATTTGTTGGATCCTTACAAGTTCTCTATTTAACGTGCTAGTAGAAAGCATGATTAAAGAATGATGGACCAAAGTAGATACCAGACCAATCTTGTGGGCCTTAGGAAGGGAAGAATTCCAACTTTAATAAAAAAAACCTGTAAATGTAGGTTTACAAAAAAAAATTGGTGAGAAAACTAGCATCCCTACACTCAGCAAGAACTTTCAAGAACGGTAAAGTGCCATTACTCTCAACATGTCTAGTGAATTGAAGTGACAGATGGAGAGAATTGATTCTTGCAAAAAAGGTTGTAGCACTGCTGACAGAATCAAGGATGGAAAAGGTATCGTCAACGAAATGCATATAAACATGAGGCTTATAGCACTTTTCAAACTAAAGTTCCTCATGAGATTCTACTAAAATATTAGCAATTATGGGACCAATTTGTTTTCATTGTATTTCAATTTCTCCTTGTTTGCTATTTTTGTAATTGTGTCCTGAGTTTGCTTAATTGCACCAATGTGTACCTTTTGACAAAAATGTTAGCTGAAAGGAAATCCTTAAAAAAGTAGGTGTGTGTGTGTGTATATATATATATATATATATAATGACGTCAACTTTATTTAAATCTGTGATTTTTTTTGTGGGATTAAATTCTATATATATATATTTTTCCTGAAGAAATGTATTCTTAAAAATTTATTAATCTGACAGATTTTATCACTTTAAGCATTATTTTTAGTTGATGGTCAGATTTGTGTAGACACTCCATTTATTAAACTGTATATTTATTTATTTTTACCTACTGGTCTGAATATTTGAGAAGCCTTCAAGAGATATATATGCTCTCTAGCAGGATGTGAACTTGCGTCACCCTGGACAAAGGGAAACGTACATTAGATTCAACATAGTTCAGTCTGTTTAGAGCACATCAGATCTAACACACAATAGAACCTGACGCAAGATGCCACATGACACCACACAAAACTAACACAAAACAACAATGTTGTTGCTAAAAGTGTTTGGAGTAATGAAAAAGTTAATTTCCTTCAAATCATACAAATGTTGCCCATAGATACTTTTCTTCTGAGCCAATTTATTATCAAACATTTGTATGTACCTATTGCATTCCAATTATTAGAAAAATAAAAATATCACCATGTCACTTACGATTGCATATTTTTCCATCACCTCTGTAACCATTTTTGCAAATGCAGTTGTAGGACCCAACAACATTTGTACAGTTTGCATTTTTGCTGCAGTTTGCTGTATTTTTAGTGCATTCATTTTCATCTGAAAACAAAACAAAATTAAACAAAGATTAAACATTTTTTTCCTCAGAAATAAGAAAATGATAATGTGACAATCTTTTTATTCCTTTGATTAGACTTGTGTGGAGGCTGCAGATATCAGTTATCCAGACCATCTTATATCTTTATGTACATCACTTGCATGGGATCTTTTTCCATACTGGTTTCATTTGGTTTTTGTTTTACGGCATATCAAACTCAATGGGTCATTTAATGCTGACAACTTTTTTTCCTGGTAATATTTTCTTTTGTCAAAAACCTATTTCTGGTAATATTTTTTTCCTCAAAAATGTATAGCTGGTATTATTATTTTAAAAAATGTATTGCTGGTAATATATATATTTTTAAAAAATACCTATTGCTGGTAATAGTTTTTTTTCTTCAAAAAATTTATTTCTGTAACAATTTTTTACAAAGTTTTTCTGGTATTAAAACCTATTTTTACACTTTCATAATGCTTTTTACCTCAGTTTTGCGCTTAACTATTTGCCCATAGGTGGGGCCCTAACAGGTGTTACCACCCTGGGTCAGGGTAAACCTGGAAACACCAGCAATTAAGAGGTGGTTCCACATTCCTCAAAGCCTCCTGATCAGAGGCCTTGCTCTTGGACATATCGTCTTACCTTGGATGCTTTTCCATACTGGTTTCCCACTTTCAAAAGTAACCTTTCTTTGTGATGTTCCAGTGGAGGTATTGCATTAATTTCCTTAACCCTAAATTGGTAATGGTGGATAATAATAGTGGGTACTGTAGTGGGTAAGGTGTTGTAATTGACTTACAGATTTTGCAACCTAACCTTTTTTTTATTTGAATCATTTCACCCCAAGCAAGGTGATAATGCCACTAAGACACAAGGTGTTACCAAAAGAAAATGAAAATACCATAGAGAAGAAAAAGGACAATAAAAGAAAAGGACGACAGAAGACAGTGATTGACACTGCTTTAAAGTTTTTGAAGATCATATGTGACAGAGAAGCAAAAACCACCAGGAGAGTTTCACAGGTGGTTTAGTTTGTTTTACGGCATATCAACCTCAATGGGTTATTTAATGCCAACAACTTTTTGTTTCCTGGTAATATTTTGTTTTGTTAAAAATCTATTTCTGGTAATTTTTTTTTTCTCAAAAATGTATAGCTGGTAATATTATTTTAAAAAAATGTATTTCTGGTAATATTTCCTTTTTTTCAAAAACGTATTGCTGGTAATATTTTTTTTTTCAAAAATATATTGCTGGTAATATTTTTATTTCTTCAAAAATTTATTTCTGGTAATAATTTTTTTGCAGAGTATTTCTGGTATTAAAACCTATTTTTACACTTTCATAATGCTTTTTACCTCAGTTTCAGGGTTAACTATTTGCCCATTGCTGGGACCCTAACAGTTGCTACCATCCCAGGTCAGGGTGGACCTGGGAACACCAGCAATTAAGCGGTGGTCCTACGCTCCTCAAATCTCCTGATCAGAGGTCTTGCTGTTGGACGTAGTTTATTGTCTTACCCTGGACGGGTTTCACAGGTGAGAAAAACAAGAAAAGAAAACTATTAGAATAGAACATACAGTTGCATCTAGCTATTTCAACAGTAAAATAGTGAGACCTAATTGCCAATCTAGTAGTAGGCTTCAATTCTTACCTTTTTTAAAATAGTTTCCATTAATAATCTGAATATACTTGTATCATTTCAATCTCTTATTCTCATATTGATTCATATAAATGCTATTATATACAACCTGTTAAATACCATCAAGTCAACATCAAGTGTCCATTGTTTTTGGCTGATATAGGATATATGTTGATTATTGTGTTAATATTTATCCTTGTGATGTCAGTTATTGTTTGAACTGGTTGAACTAACATCACAAGGATAAAATTTACAATAACCAACAGATATTCCATATCAGTCAAAACTAATGGATACCTGATGATGACCAGAGTGTACTTTGTCAAAACAACATGTCTATAATGACATCTCTATTAGCCCAGATGAAAATAGTTTGGAATAATAGAAGCATATTGACAATTACTTGTCTCAGAAATGAAATACAAAATTCATAACCTGAAGTTGTAAAAACTTATTGGATCATAGCTGTTGTAATATGGAGGTAGTGTGATGGTTATTTGGTCAGGAAGAGAAAGCAAGGTCCCAAGTTCAAATTCCAGCTGTATTTGTTACATTCAGTTTTGCACAAATACCGTAGGAAAAGGTAAGAATCCATATCTTCCCCTCTCTCCCAGCTCTTTGGCTAAATAGTAAAGCAGAACAGGCCCTCTTGTTATGGTTGGCAACAAGTATTAAGAGAAAGATAAATGAATTCCCAACACCCATCTTGAGAAATTGGGTATGTAATCCTGGGAAGGAGTATGTTATATAGCCATTGAAATGGTTATGGAGTCACAAATTCAAAGCCACACTTCCTGTGATTGGCTTTCTTCACCTCTCCACTTGTTCAGTGCCACTGACTTTATATGCAATTGAAGACAAGTGCACTAATCCATAGGCAGCATATCTAGGGTTCTTCCACCAACCCCCTGTAGGTAGGTGACCTGGGTTCTTCCATTGCCCCTGCCGTAGATAGGTGACCTGGGTTCTTCCATCGCCCCTGCCGTAGATAGGTGACCTGGGTGCTTCCATCGCCCCTGCCGTAGATAGGTGACCTGGGTGCTTCCATCGCCCCTGCCGTAGATAGGTGACCTGGGTGCTTCCATCGCCCCTGCTGTAGATAGGTGACCTGGGTTCTTCCATCAACTGTTTTGTTATAAATGACAAAATGTGTCTGCCCCAGTTTTTCTTTGTATCATGGAGCCAATGGCATTAATGGGGAAAAAAACACACCCTCAGCCTTTTTGAAGTGGATTTTTTTTGCTCAATTTGCAGTTAACCATGACAGAATTTTGGACCGAGATGTTGACAGATTAAAGAAAACAAAATATACACTAGAATGAGAACAGTCTCCCTTTGATGGAATTATGGATTTGGTCTAAAGTTTCTTAGAAGTCATCAAATATAATAGGAACCTGAAGAAAGTAAAAAGAATTTTACAAAATATTGTGACTAAAACAAGCAAAATGAGGATACCAATTAAAATAAATTAGGGCAAAATAATGAATTCCTCATCTGAGAAATTCACACAAACAGTTGTCCCTATCATAACTGGAGGACTTGGAATTATTTAAAACATAGGAAGTCATAGTTGTTTGACTCATTCTTGGAGTCATAATCTAGACCAGAGCAACCCAATCATCATTTTCTGGCCTTGATAGTGTCCACAAACATTTATGCGATTTTGTGAGGGATGATTTATTTTCCACTCCACAGCCCCTTTCCTCACAGATAAAAACATCACAAGCCTACTGCTAATCTGACAAAACAGCACCAGCACTACTCAATCATCAAGCAGGTTAGGTTTAAGGCTCCAAGTTCTACAAAACTTAATGGATTAAAGTGTTGGTTCATAAATTTGGTAACATAGTAATTGTATGATCACTTTATGGTTTTTGAAGGTTATGTTTTGGACGTGTTTATTCATGAATATCTGAAAAAGACACTTTCAGTAAAAATGTATATGCATGTCTATGTAAGGGATGGGGCTAAAAAACTCACCTTCACAAATGAAGCCGTTTCCTGTATAGCCATTTATGCAGTGACATGTGAAGTTTCCTTCGGTATTATCACAAACAGCCAACGATGAACAATTGTTTCTACTGGGAAAAATGCATTCATCAATATCTGAAATGGAAATCAAGTAAAGATTAATTTACTATAACATAATTGATATGAGAACTTATTCAGACTATTTCCCATGTGACACTATGACAGGGTCACTGATAGAAAGGAATGGTATATAATTTTACTTGGTCTCATGTGATTCATATTTTATGATCAGCAATAAAGCATATGAAGTGGGGTCTTTACACAATTGTTTTATTTTGTTGATTAAAGACAAAACTGAAAACTAGTCAGTTGTTTGTTTTTTTTGTTCTTACTTTTTAATTAACATTTATAGTTAAACTACTACTTTCCATGTTTTAATGACTAGAGCCAGGCACCTGATTTCTGTTATGACCTAGCTCAGTGAGAAAAGAAATGCGTAATCACATTCAATGCTTCGAAAACTCAAACTACTGACATTTCATCAAGTGGGCGCTGTATTTTCACCTATTGCAATGAGTAAGTATTCTCTCTTGTGTGTTTTTAATGTTCTAATGATTACCATTCCCTTTCCAATCTTCATTTTGGTTATTCTTATTCAGTAACCATTTCTAGGTTATAACAGTTTATTGCTTTAAAAAGTGATGATTAAAATTGGAATAAAACCTAAACATATGAAAGTGAATTTATATTCTTTTTTTTTTTCGTTCCAGAGAATTGACAACAAAAATAAACACTATTTATTATATTTTTTATTGGAATGGTTGGCAAAACATTGGCTAGTTGCCAATTTATTCAAACTTTAAAAATGGTAACTAATAAAGATTTCCTTATAGTTGGTTTGCTTATTTTAATAAATATTTATAAAATTGTTTTCACATTTTATTTCTTTAGAAATTGGTAAATAATAAATATTGCATTATTTCTAATTGTATTAGTTTTTAGAATGTTGTAAATATAAAATTATTCTTGCAAATAAATAATCTAATAGTGTTTAATATTTTTGTTGCAAATTTTCAGGAACAAAAAATGCATAAATTCATTTTCATATTTTTAGGTTTTATTTCAGTTCTAATCATAATTTTTTAAAACAAACATTGCTGAAGAGTGAAGTTAGTTAAAATAAAAGCAGTGTCATAGAAAAAGAAAATATCCTTTTGACACTATATTTTATTAATTATAAATAAATTATTAGTTCATGTTTGCCAAATTTTTCAACAACGTCATTTTTGCATATTCCATTTTTTCATACGTGGTTAAATATTCACATGTCATTTATCACTATCTCCGTTAAAGCACTGTTTAAGTCCGATACTTAAATAAAAAAAAAATAAAAAAGTATAAATTAATCAGTTTTCAAAGTTATAGCGGATAACATTAACCAACAACTCAGATTTTATAGTTACGAGATAACAGGGCCGAGTTATTCCCCTTTAACAGTAAGCAAACAGCCACGATCAACCATTTTGTTAAGCAGTTTTTTCTACAAGACGACAACGTCTTGAATGCAACAGAAACAATCAGTTTCTACCTTGAAGTGTTTGTTGACCAGATGATACCTTCTTCAACGAGAATTGTCTGCGTTCATAATTGGTTGTTTGAAGAAGGTAATGTGAAAGGTTAATGTGGCCAATGACAAAGTTTTAGAGAAAATGGAAACAAAAAGGAAACTTGTATTTAAAATCAGAAAAAGAGAGCTGAAATTTCTAGGGCATATGAGGAAAGAAGGCTTGAAAAATCTGATAGTACATGACAAATTGAAGGCAAGAAAAACAGAGGTGAACAATGCATAACATACTTAACTTGAGTAAATGTATGATGGAGAAAGGTTTGGGAGAAATAACAAAGATGAAAGTTATTAAGAGCTACAAAGGACAGGAAATTTTGGAGAGGCTTGATTGCCTACATACTGAGAGGGACATGAAGAAGAAGAATGAGTCAATGCAGGTGGCAGGGCAGGTGCAAGGGTTTCCTCCTCACTCAAATCTATGATACAAGAACCCATTCTACCACATCTCAATTTTCATAAGGTAGTTTTCATATAAAATACAATTTTTTTTATTGTAACCTATATGTACAATAATGGATCATATGCAAAATAGGTGAACAATTCAAGTAGAAAAAAATGAAAATAAATACAATGTATCTAAATACAAATTAGAGACATGTCATAACAGATCATTCTGTCTTAAATAAATCAACAATGTTTTGCAGCAACTTTTAACATCAACCTGAGATTTTTCTCATTAAAAAGTTGAATTTAACACAATCAACATTATGAATAGAAAAACTGCAAATTCTACATAGTGTTTTTTTAGACTTAGCATGAACAAAACAAATTCACAGATATGGACCAAAAAAAAAAAAAAAGAATGACTTCCAAATCCACAAAAAAATTTGTAGGCACGGTGGAGTAATGGATAGGGTTTGGATTGAGTAATTTGAGAGCCGAGTTTGAATTCCAGTTGCATCCATTACATTTACTTACGTGCTAATACTCTTAGGAAAGGTATGAATCCTCTACTTATCCCCCCAGCTATGGGTAAATAGCAGGACAGACTAGGTTCTATGCCTTAGATGACAACTGGTCTACCGTAGAAAGAAATGGCAACCTACTGTGGAAAAAAAATCTGCCTCATCAGTCATGTATCAAAAGATACATGACTAAGCATGTATCATGCATGGCACCTAAGCATGTATCACGCATGGCACCTAAGCATGTATCACGCATGGCACCTAAGCATGTATCACGCATGGCACCTAAGCATGTATCACGCATGGCACCTAAGCATGTATCACGCATGGCACATAACTGACTGACTTTGTTTAATTTGTAATGTATATAAATATCGGCAGAAAAAAAGCAAATGTTGATAAGATAGTGAAGATCACAAAGCACTACATAATCAAGCTCCCCTCAGTGAGTACAGTTTGGGGGTAGTACACACTGGCCTTGAGTAAAAGCATTGGGATTATCATATTACCTTCATAGCCCGATTTGCATGTACTATTGTATGTTCCATTTTTGTTCATATAATTTCATTCAGAATATTAGTACATAATTGAATGTAATGAACTCAACCCAACTTCAAATTTGGCTGATTTCTCAATTTCAGCCATTACCCATTACTCCCCTGGAAAATTTGGACACTTTCCTTAAGAGTATCAGCATAGTACCCATAAAAAATAAATACTGGGATTATTTACATATAAACTAGTGTTTATAAAATAAGTTTTGTAGACATAAACAAGAAAATTTGTTTATCACACACAAGCAAATCAACAATGCCACTAAGACACAAGGGACTACAGGGAGTGAAAGAGAATGAAAAGATTTTAGAAGGAACCAGAAACATGATTGTAAATACTCCTATTCAAAAGGAGTAGTGTGAGCCATATGATAGGCAAACCTATCTACTCCTATTGAAGAGAAAATAAAAAAAGAAATTAGCAAGTAAAATTTCAGAGTTCAGACAGAGATGTTAGAAGTATAAAGTTGAAGTAGACTTTAGAAGGAACCAGAATCCCAATCAGGAAACCGGGCTGGATTAACTATTAAGCAAAATAAGCATGTGCTTAGGTCATCAAGGGAAGAAGGTCACATTGAAATTGTAATGATATGATGTTGTTGTATATATCAGCATGTGCTTAGGTCATCAAGGGAAGAGGATCACATTGAAATTGTAATGATATGATGTTGTTGTATATATCAAAAGAAATAAGTCAAACATGATTAACATTTGAATCAACGGGGTGCCATCATAAATGAGGAGACAACTGACCCGCAGTGAATCTTTATTGGCATTCTGATTATTAATAAGGGAATGAGCTAAGGGAGATAAGGTTTTTATTTCCTCAATACATCACGTCGACTCTCTTGAATAACTTAGTATCACTAATTAACTTAATGGGATTTAATTTTTGTGAACAGGGGTAGACTACCTTCATGTTCATTTTACATTATGCTAACCATATGCTTATGTGACACACTAGTTTGTTGATTATATGACCACTTCTGGTCACAGTTCTGTTAGAATCTGGGTGTAGCTTATGTGACAGTAGCTGCTCAGCTGTGAATGGTTCTTTCTTGGTTGATGTTGTTCTGGGCTGGACCTGATGGTCAGCCGCTCTCATATGTGCCTTCAGTTCTTTCTATATTTATTTCCAGCTAGTGTTTCAAAAATTGTTCAGAATCCAACAAACCGGTAGAATAAGGATTAGGATATTTTGCCCTTACTAGGCTTCATCAGACCAAAAACTAAAAGAAATGTGTGTGTGTAATATATATATATATATATATATGTGTGTGTGTGTCTATGCTTAAATAATTTGTTAATACTCCTAAGCTGGCATTACTCAGGATGAAAGAAAGAATAAAATTATGTGACTTTTATATAAAAAATGCTGTTGTCTTGTCTTTAAAATTTTCTAGTTTTTGTTAATTTATCGATACATTCTTCCAGTTTTCTGCACTGAATTTAAGGTAAAAAATTAAAATAATTTAAGTTAATCATTTCATATGATTAAATTTTATTATAATTCTCATCATCACTCTTTAAAAGAATAAAAATCAGGAGTGAAGGCAGTTAAAATAGTGTTTTGGTAGAAGGAAAGATTAAATTCTGACAATCATTCAACTGAGAGTCAGTCAGGAATAAAATGCCTTTAGCATTAACAAGACTACCTGTAACCCATTGACTCAGTGATGGTTCAGGGTATAAAACATTTGAAGAAAATTGGAATAATACTTACTGTATAAACTACTTGTATTTGTTAAATCTTATTCACTTAAAATGTGTTAAAAATCATATTAACTTAAAAATATTTTCTGTGCCACATGTCCTCAAGGACACATGGCACAGTGGATAAAGGTGTTGGTTAGATCCAGTGATAGGACCCAAAGAGTGTGAGTTCAATACCCAGTTAAGGCAGTGGAGAACTTTCAGAGGGAAATTAACAGGAAATAACTGATAACTGACATCCATCAAACATGGCACATGGAACTAGAACAGTCTACCCCAGTGAGCGAAATAAAGGGTCCAGTTCAAAATTCCAACCACGTATAAGGCCAGAGCGTATAACAGCCGAAACGTTGTGATAAATATGGCGACAAAGATGAGGACAATAGTCCAAATAATGTACATAATACCTCATCTCAGAAATATAGACAAATTTTTAAAATATTTTTTAAATATGCCAAAAAATATCTTTTAAATATTTCAAATATTGTTTGTTTAAAGAAAGTTGAAATATAAATAATTACAAGCAACAAAACAACAAAATGGGGCCTCTTTGAGTTGGTTTTTAACTTAAAAAGGCTTTAATTAAAAAAAATTGTCTGTTTGAGGAAAGTTAAAATAAAAAAAATATTTATTATATAAGCAACTTATTTTCAAATCTTATTCACTTAAAATATTTTTTCAATTTGATTAACTTAAATTATTATGCACTGAATGCAAGCACCATGCAAGAACGCACAAATCACAGACTTTTAGTATTATATAGATATCTAAAAAGAAAAAAAGAATTATATTACCATAGCATGTTGTTCCATTTCCTTCATAGCCTGATTTACATGTACAATTGTGGCTTCCAATTGTGTTTGTACAATGTGCATGCGGAGAACAGTGGTTCAGAGTTTGGTTTTTGCATTCATCTATATCTGAAATTTTAAAGAAAAAATATCTACATTTCAGAATGCAAAGTTAAAACAAAAAATATTAACATCTTTGCCTTCAATCTTATATGTATCATATTAATCCATTAGAAAATTTGGACATTTGTTTTTTTAAATTGGGGGTTGATATCATTTAGTCCCATATCAATGCCTGTGTTACTTAATGCTGAAATCTAAATATCTGGCACACAATTTTATGGCTTCAACTACATATATTTTGTACATAATTTTATACTTACAGGGTAAGTTTTTAGCTATATTATTTGTAGATGATAAAATGTATTGTTGGTCATTTTATTATAACAATGTATTGATGATATTTTTACTATAAAAATGTATTTTTATATTCTTTTGATTTTTGATTAGGGATTCACTATTTGTCCATAGGCACTACGTGGATTAAATAGGTTCTCTATTTGCCCTAACAGGTTTTACCTGGAAACAACAGCAATTAAGTGGTGTTTCCATGCACCTCAAAACATTCTATATCCTGATCAGAGGTCTTGCTGCCAGATGTAGTTTATCATCATACCCAGAAATATATTTAAAATAGAACACTATTATATATATAAGAAAAGGAATATAAAAAATAATCTTGAAGTATTAGTAGCATTGTACCCATCAAAAATGCTGGGATTATTTGTACATTGTACAACACTTGTTAAAAGAGTCACATGTACACACACACACACACACAAATCTTATATAATTTTTCACACACACCGCATTCCTCTAAATGTAGATTCTTCTGCAAAAAATTTGTTACCAATGCATGTTGTTCCATTTGTGTGAAAACCTGGTTTGCATGTGCAATTGTAGCTTCCAATTGTGTTTATACAAAATTCATGTGCAGTACAGCTGTTCAAAGTTTCGTTCTTGCATTCATCTATATCTGAAATTAAACAAAAAATAAAGTATTATAAAATGGCTGGCAATTGTTTCTGAGTAGCTAGCCAATTTTTTTCCTAGACACAAAGTCCAGCTGTGGCTTTTCCTGCAATAATGCTGAGCAAACATTAGCTACAGTTTATGATAGAAAGTGTATACTCTGGCATAATAATCAGTTTTAACAATGCCAAACAGTGCAGGGTTTGTTTGTTACATTCATCTATATCTAAAATTTAAAATAAAAATCTATATCTTGAAAGAGCTGACTACTTGTTTCTGTGTATCTAGCCAATCTCCTTTGCAGACACTTGCTCAGGCACATTTGTAGAAAAAAATCAAATCAATAGATTTAAGTAGTATTAGACATTCACAGTTAAACAAAAGACGAAAATATCAGGATGATCCTACAATTGCAAATCATTCCATTTCCTTTGTAGCCTAATTTGCATGTACAATCGTAGCTTCTCTAGAATCTATGCTGAGCAGGCATTAGTTACAGTTTCTGGAAGAGAGTGTATAATCTGGCATGATCGTTTTTAACAATGATAATATACTCAAGCTTATAAGGCTTGGGTCAGCCAATATGTTGTACATGGTGTTCAAGCATTTTCGAAAGGTAGTGAACACTGGAGATCACCTTCCATCAAAATGTCATCTTCCTGACTAATCAACCATGGTGAGACTCAAATTACAGCCTCAAGGTTGGAAAGTGAATGCTTTAACCACTCAGCCACACACCCAAATTTTAGAATACAATGTTAAAAATACCATTTTTTTTTTTTTTTTTTCAATCTTATATGAACCTATATTGTTCAATTAAAATAAGTGTACATACCATCATAGTATCCATAAAAAATATTGGAATTTTATATGCTTCACCCAGCACTTATCAAAAAAATTACATCGATGAAGACAATTAAATATAATTTATGACAAATGCATTTTCTAAATACAGATCTATCTAAAAAAGTTTTTAAATTATTCAAGTTACCAATGCATGTTGTTCCACTTGTGTCAAAACCTGATTTGCATGTGCAATTGTAGCTTCCAATTGTGTTTATACAAAATTGATGTGCAGTACAGTTGTTCCAAGTTTGGTTCTTGCATTCATCTATATCTGAAATTAAACAAAATTCTATATTCTAAAATGGTTCACTTCTTGTTTCTGAGTGGCTAACCAATTTCTATCCTAGGCACAGAGTCCAGCTGTGGCTTTTCTTGCAAGCATGCTGAACAAACATTAGTTACAGTTTATGGTAGAAAGTGTATACTCTGGCATATCTGAAGTAATAAAAAAATCTATTTTGTAAATTTCACAAAGCAATGTTAAAAATAATAACATATTTTCCTTGAAATTCATATTACTTTATATCAGCATTTCTCAACCTTTTTTTTATCCTTGTGGATACCTTGAAATAATTTTCATATCTTGGAAATCCCATGCATAAAACATTATATACCATTATTAATATCTCTATTATATTTTTATCATAGTTCACCTTGTAAACATAATATATGAATACTGTGCATGCGTCCTGTACTCAGTTAAGTCATGCAATGATGCACGAATGGTCTTCTCCACTAACCAGTGAAGGTTGGTTCACCTGATGCCATGGGTTCCCTATAATTATTATAATTTTAAATAGTATAACTTATTTCTTTTAACTTTGAGAAAAAAAAACAAAAAACTAAAGATTATTGTTATATTCAATAATAAAATCATTTAAATTTGTAGAGCAGTATTTGAAGATTATTTCTTAACTTTTCACACTTTATTCAATACACATTTGCGATTATTCAGCACTCACAGATCTCAGCTGTGGCTTCTCTAGCATCTATGCTGAGCAGGCATTAGTTACAGTTTCTGGAAGAGTCTGGCACGATAGTTTTTAACAATGCCAATATACTCAAGCTTATAAGGCTTGGGTCAGCCAATATGTTGTACATGGTGTTCAATCATTTTTGAAAGGTAGTAAACACTGGAGATCACCTTCCATCAAAATGTCATCTTCCTGACAAATTGACCATGGTGAGACTTAAATTACAGCCTCAAGGTTGGAAAGTGAATGCTTTAACCACTCAGCCATGCACTCAAATTTTAGAATACAATGTTAAAAATACCATTAACTTTTTTCTTTTTTCAATCTTATATAAATCTATATTATCCAATTATTGTCCAGCAAAGTATCCATAAAAAATGTTGGAATTTTATATGCTTTGTCCAGCACTTATCAAAAAAATTACATAGATGAAGACAATTATATATAATTTATCACAAACGCATTTTCTAAATATAGATCTAAGAAAAGTTTTTTTAATTATTCAAGTTACCAATGCATGTTGTTCCATTTGAGTAAAAACCTGATTTGCATGTGCAATTGTAGCTTCCAATTGTGTTTATACAAAATTCATGTGCAGTACAGTTGTTCAAAGTTTGGTTCTTGCATTCATCTATATCTGAAATTAAACAAAAAAGTCTGTATTATAAAATGGCTGGCAATTGTTTCTGAGTAGCTAGCCAATTTCTTTCCTAGATACAAAGTCCAGCTGTGGCTTTTCCTGCAATAATGCTGAGCAAACATTTGCTACAGTTTATGATAGAAAGTGTATATTCTGGCATAATAATCAGTTTTAACAATGCCAAACAGTGCAGGGTTTGCTTGTTACATTCATCTATATCTAAAATTTAAAATAAAAATCTATATCTTGAAAGAGCTGACTACTTGTTTCTGTGTATCTAGCCAATCTCCTTTGCAGACACTTGCTCAGGCACATTTGTAGAAAAAAATCAAATCAATAGATTTAAGTAGTATTAGACAATCACAGTTAAACAAAAGACAAAAATATCAGGATGATCCTACAATTGCAAATCATTCCATTTATTTTGTAGTCTAATTTGCATGTACAATTGTAGCTTCTCTAGAATCTTTTGCTGAGCAGGCATTAGTTACAGTTTCTGGAAGAGAGTGTATAATCTGGCATGATCGTTTTTAACAATGCCAATATACTCAAGCTTATAAGGCTTGGGTCAGCCAATATGTTGTTCATGGTGTTCAAGCATTTTCGAAACATTGGAGATCACCTTCCATCAAAATGTCATCTTCCTGACTAATCAACCATGGTGAGACTCAAATTGCAGCCTCTAGGTTGGAAAGTGAATGCTTTAACCACTCAGCCATGAACCCAAATTTTAGAATAAAAATTAAAAATACCATTAACTTTTTTTCTTTCTTCAATCTTATATGAATCTATATTGTTCAATTAAAATAAGTGTACATACCAGCATAGTATCCATAAAAAATATTGGAATTTTATATGCTTCACCCAGCACTTATCAAAAAAATTACATATAATTTATCACAAACGCATTTTCTAAATATAGATCTAAGAAAAGTTTTTAAATTATTCAAGTTACCAATGCATGTTGTTACATCTGTGTGAAAACCTGATTTGCATGCGCAATTGTAGCTTCCAATTGTGTTTGTACAAAATTGATGTGCAGTACAGTTGTTCCAAGTTTGGTTATTGCATTCATCTATATCTGAAATTAAACAAAAAAAAAAAATCCCAAAAATAACAATCTTTCATAAATTTTAAAATTCATTCATTTAATTCAGTTAGCTCTACAATCTTGACACTGATAGAATAAAAAATGCATAAATACATGTGCTTGTGCATATCAATTTGTAACTGCACCTAACCCAAGATTATGCACATGTGTGTGTATGTAAGAATTAATATGCATACACCTGTATCTATGTGTGACTATGTATATTTGAGTGTCATCCCAAACAAATACAGGAGAAACTTTCCCTCTCCAGCACATAATCAAACAAAAATAAAGCATAAATAGATCCACTTTTGAAAAAATAAACCAGTTTGTCTGAAGATTACAAAAGCATGATATCAGGGGGTTATATATATATATATATATATATAAAAGGCTAAAACCCTAATATTCCATGATCCAATTAATCAGACTTCAAATTCAAATATTGAATTTTTAGGTCTGATGAATTGGATCATGGAATATTAATGTTTGAGCCTTTTATATTATATTCTTGCTCTGGCTTGTACATAGAGCTCTACCTGGATTTTATCCCTTTGGAAATATATATATATATATATATATATATATATATATATATATATATATATATATATATATATATATGAGATTTTAAAGGGCAAATGTCTTTTTTAATTCTTTTTTTTTTTTTTTTATATGTTATTTTTTATTGTTAGTCACTACAAGGACAAAAGCCCAAACAATGTAAATACTAAAAGAGTTTAATATTTTTGTTGTAAATTCTCAAAAGAATCATCAAAAGAAGAGTTTTTCACATGACTTTGCTATTATTTTAACTATTTTCACTCATTGGTAATAATTTTTTGCTTCAAGAATTTATGATTAAAATTATAATAAAACCAAAACTATTTAATTATTAGATTGTTTATTTTCACTATTTATAATAATAGTGTATATTGGAATGATTGGCAAAATATCAGCTAATTAAAAATTGATTCAAACTTTATAAAATGGTAAATAAGGATTTTCTTATAGCCAGTTAATATATTTTAATAATAAATGCTTATAAATTTATGAATAAAACATTGTTTTTATATTTATTTCTTTATAAATTGATAAACATTGAATTGTATTAGTTTTTAGAATGTTGTAAATATAAAATTATTCTTGGAAATGGACAATCTAATAAATAGCGTTTAATATTTTTATTGTAAATTCCAAAGAATAAAAAAAATGTCAAATGGCTGAGTTTTCCATTGACACCTCCATTATTTTAATTACCGTCACACCTTGGCAAAGAAATGATAAAAAAAATCTAAGAAAGTTTTTAAATTATTCAAGTTACCAATGCATGTTGTTCCATTTGAGTAAAAACCTGGCTTGCATGTGCAATTGTAGCTTCCAATTGTGTTTATACAAAATTCATGTGCAGTACAGTTGTTCCAAGTTTGGTTCTTGCATTCATCTATATCTGAAATTAAACAAAAAAATCTGTATTATAAAATGGCTGGCAATTGTTTCTGAGTAGCTAGCCAATTTCTTTCCTAGATACAAAGTCCAGCTGTGGTTTTTCCTGCAATAATGCTGAGCAAACATTAGCTACAGTTTATGATAGAAAGTGTATACTCTGGCATAATAATCAGTTTTAACAATGCCAAACAGTGCAGGGTTTGCTTGTTACATTCATCTATATCTAAAATTTAAAATAAAAATCTATATCTTGAAAGAGCTGACTACTTGTTTCTCTAGAATCTTTTGCTGAGCAGGCATTAGTTACAGTTTCTGGAAGAGAGTGTATAATCTGGCATAATCGTTTTTAACAATGCCAATATACTCAAGCTTATCAGGCTTGGGTCAACCAATATGTTGTACATGGTGTTCAAGCATTTTCGAAAGGTGGTGAACACTGGAGATCACCTTCCATCAAAATGTCATCTTCCTGATTAATCAACCATGGTAAGACTCAAATTGCAGCCTCTAGGTTGGAAAGTGAATGCTTTAACCATTCAGCCATGCACCCAAGTTTTAGAATACAATGTTAAAAATACCATTTACTTTTTTCATTTTTCAATCTTATATAAATCTATATTGTCTAATTATTGTCCAGCATAGTATCCTTAAAAAATATTGGAATTTTATATGCTTTGTCCAGCACTTATCAAAAATATTACATAGCTGAAGACAAATATAATTTATCACAAATGCATTTTATAAATACAGATCTATCTAAGAAAATTTTTTAACTTATTCAAGTTACCAATGCATGTTGTTCCATTTGTGTGAAAACCTGGTTTGCATGTGCAATTGTAGCTTCCAATTGTGTTTGTACAAAATTCATGTGCAGTACAGTTGTTCAAAGTTTGGTTATTGCATTCATCTATATCTGAAATAAAAAAAAAAGATCTATTATGTGATTTTTAGAAATCAAAGTTAAAAATAATGTTAATATATTTATATTAGTCTATACCAGAGTTGAGAAACTCTTTTAGCTTTGTACTAGCCTTGAAATAGTTGTCATGGCTCAGGAAACCCTGCATAAAAATTATCATATGCCATTATTAATATCTCTCATATTTTTTATTGTAGTTCATGTACTAAATGTAATATGCAGGGTGCAATAGGTAAATTGTTTTGAGTAATTTTTGGTTGATATATCTGTTAAAATGAGATGTCAGTGTTATTTTCATTTTTGCATCATTTAGATGACAATTTATTCATCGCACCTTGTATGGACACCATGCATTCGTCCTGTACTCAAGTGAGTCACAGAATGATAAACAAAACTACCACGTATATGTCCTGCCTACTAACCAGTGAAGGCACTTTCACACTGACGCCATATAGACATCGTTAAACATTCCCTTTGATTATTAAAACTTTAAATAATATAAAACATTGAAGCTTTTATCATACTAATGTTATAATCAACCTAAAACCAGATTTTCTTTTAATTCATGTTAAATTTCCACTACCAGTTGAATGTGAACACTTCGAAATCCAAAACTGAACTAAAAATTCAGTCAATTGTGCATTAGCTCTGCACATAGTTTCCATTTACTTACACACAATGAAAAATACAATCCAGAATTTTCATCTAATAACACCCACTCCCATCTAAAAAACAAAATAAGAATTGGAGCCGATCTGAGCCTAAGAAAAGAACATAAAAGCCCATAAAAGGGACATCTTCGACAGTTGGACATCACAACAGCCAGGATTCATAGTGCTTGTCAGAACGCACCCTACCATCTCCAAAGGCAACTCGCCAAACGCACAGCAAGTCACAACTAACTTTCCCATTGTTTGTCTCTCTGGACAACTTTTACAATTCTACTTATCTCTTTCTTTCAAATGAGAGGCATTTACACCAATTTACCATTTGTTGTATTTTTTACATTAATACAATTTCTTATTTCTTAAACCTCTATCGTTTTTTATTTGTTCTGCCACCAGACGCTTAATATAACACTAACCAAGGATTTTCCAACAATATGCTGTCATGCATAGTAAAATTACAAATATAAAATTAAACAGAAATTACTCAAAAATGTATTAGCCTATTACCATTTCTTGCAGAACTCCTAGTGACCTCTTGTAGAACACTAGGGTTCAGGGGACACTGGTTGAGAAATTCTAGATAATTTGCATGGAAAATTTGGTCAATTTAAAAATGGAAATAAAACTTATTAGATAATGACAGTTAAACAAAAGACAAAATATCAAGATGATCCTATCATTGCAAATTGTTCCATATCCTTCATAGCCTACTTTGCATTTACAATGGTATGTCCCATTTTCGTTGATACACTCAGCATTTAGTAAACATTTGTTCAGAATTTTGTTGTTACATTCATTTATATCTGAACATAAAGAAAATAAGTTTAGCATTAGTTACACTGGTCAGCATGATTTTTGGTGCCAAGAAACAAAACACATTTTTTAGCTAATTTGATGGTGCTGATTCCAAAAATGACCTTAGTCTTTCATGGGTAGCTACCATTTTTGCTATACTGAAAATGGTCATTTTTGGAAAGAAGATCAATTTACGATCTTGGCCGATTGCAAAATTTAGTTAATAAAGGTTGTAGAAACCTATTAATTTTCAGGTAGGCCAAGCAATTTCTGTCAGCCACCTGAAACAAACTATTTTTATGAGAAAAAAAAGTGTTTTTGAGTTTTAAAATAGAAATACCAAATTTTTCCCCATTTATCACCAAAATTCAAATTAACTGATAAACTTTATCAGTAATACACTTTAGTAAACCTGATAATTAAGGTGACATTAAAAAAGTGAAACCCTAAAATCTTCTGTTTGATATTCATAAATTTATCCCATCACTATGGAAGGAAACTGTTGTGAAGTATAGAACTAGTCAGTCCCTAAGCTTATCTTCTTTTTTCCGTTATTCTCAGTGAGCGGTTATATAGGCTTTCTCTTGCACTTATGCAAATTAGGCATATTAATTTGCCAGTATCATTACAGAAACCAAGCATATTAAGAGTATTTTTTCACAGTTGGAAAGAAACTCCAACTAAAGACATCCCAATTGAATGCACCTATTCCATTGTACATGATACTACTGCTGTATCAAAAGGAACTTAAATAACATTGAACATGACAGAATCAAAAAAGAGGAAGTTTTTACCATATTTCACTAATGTTTTATTTCTGCTGTTAGTTTTATTAAATGATTTGATGAAAATACTTGTTGATCTTGGTATATTCAATCATGTTATTTTTAAAGACTTACGGACTGATTGTTATTGCAAAAATAGTATTTCTCAATAAGCAGACCAATATTTGTTGGTTTAAATATGAATTGAGAGGTTTCTATAATTATATCTTGAGAAATATTGCCATCGGTCAATATCATATATACAGAAAATAAAGCAGCAGACCCTAGCAATTGTTTATCATGATTTTTTGGCTGTTGTGTTCTCAGTCCTTTTTCAAGTATCTGTTTATACATACAACCTTCACGGAATTTCAAACTAAACAATTTAATTTTTATTTACAGAAATGGATTATTCTCATTCCATTGCTCATGTCCAGCAATAATCTCTTATCTTGTTCTTAGTACTGTTTATTGATTTTTCCATTTCCACTGAGAACATGCACACACTCCCTAACCCAAGGATTTTTTAAAAGGAGAAAAAAAATGATAGCAAGACTGCCACAGTAAAAAGTGAGGTCTTGGTAAGTGCATTAATTGCTAACTTGAAAGATCTGTGAAAATTTCACAGTTTTCCTGTTTGAATTTCTTGATAAATCTTAATTCTTCAAGTAATCAAGTAAGTTCATGGTGAGTTCTATTGTAATTAAATATCCGTATAAATTTCCCTTTCACATTAGTAAATATTTGAGCTTAACTGTAACAAAATATTGCAATAAAAATCAAAGATACGAATGCTGGTCATTATTTTAAGAACTGGGTACAAATAAAAAGATTTGAAATTGACAACCTTTTCTATTTCAATATCTGTCTATATCTATGAGACATTATGATTACTTGAATTATTTACATTATTTGGACTGCTATCCTAATCTTCATTGCCATATTCATAATGTTTTGGCCATTGTACACTCTGGCCTTCATCAAGGGATTAGAATTTCAAATCGAACCCTTTACTTTGTCCACCAGGGTAGATTGTTCTAGTTCCACATACCATGTCTCTTTCAGATATTTATTTCCCTTTAAGTCAACACTCCAACTGCTGTGGCCTGGTATTGAACTCACAACCTATTGGGTCTATTTACTGGATCTAACTGATGTCTTTATCCACTGGACCATGTGTCCTTTTCTATTTCACTAAAACAGTTGTTAAAGCCTCCCTTTCTTTCATTAATCTCCTTACTGAAACTAAGTAATATATGGCTTTGGTTTTTCTATGCAATCTAAACAAAGTAGTCTATTATTCACGAGATATTGGCAGGAGACATTAAACACATATCTTCCCTTTCTTTCTAGACAAATCCCTGTCTTAAAAACATTTCCCTTAATAATAATTTAAAAATAGCTCAGCAGATGATGTTATTTTATTTATGGTAAGTGGACTTTTGGCAATTGCTTTACTTGGTTTCCATTGTTTCATACTGTGTTTCTAAAAACTGCACGTTCATCATGGTCATCATTTTTTGCCCCACTTAACAACAGATTGAAGGTTATGGATGAACATGTCTACAATAATGTGTCAAAAAGACAGTTCTTCTCATAATACTACTTTTGTTTAACTACCTCCACTCCTCTGCAATATTCATTGTTTTAAAAATCAATGATTATAATTGAAATAAAACCTAATCATATGAAAATGAATTTATACATTTTCTTTGTTCTTGAGAATTGACAACAAAAAATAAATCCTAATAGATTGTTTATTTTTGCTATTTATTGGAATGGTTGACAAAATATCAGTTAATTGGCAATTGATTCAAACTTTATAAAATGGTAAATAATAAGGATTTCCCTATAGTTAGTTCATATATTTTAATAATTTAATAAATGTTTATCAATTTATGAATAAAAAATGTCTTCATATTTATTTCTTTATAATAAATGATAAATATTGCATTGCATTAGTTCTAATCGTATCAGTTTTGAGAATGTTGTAAATATAAAATTATTCTTGTAAATAAACAATCTAATAAATAGTGTGTCTATATTTTAGAGATGCAGTATTGTAACTATTTACAATATTTGGACACATGGCACAGTGGGTAAACATGTTGCTTGAAGTAATACAAAAGTGACTTGACTCTACAGAGGTTAACTTTAAAATTTTTTATAAAGTAAAAAACCCTCTGAAAAAAAAATGTATCATAGTACAATTGTTTGTGGTAATGTTGAAGTTAAAACCAAAGCACATGACAAAGACAGATGACACAAATTTATTGAACAGACAAAATGAAAGGAAAATTACACAAATAAGGTGCTTTGTGTGCCAATAGCAGCCAGTAAGATGTATATACAAATAGAAAACATATAATGCAAATACAAGTATATTGCAAATAAACATGCCTTTTTTACAGTAAAGGACATGAAATTATACCTTCTACAATAAAGGATATAATAAAAACAAAGTATGCTTTTTTACAATAAAAATATAAAATATGCTGCATGAGGTTCTCAGAAAGTCAAATGATGTTATAACAAATATAGAAAAGGCTCTACTTCTCTAAATGCTTTTCAAGTAGTAGCTACAATACCCATAGAGACAATTTTTAGTAAAATCCTTGGCTGGCAGTATGAAATATCTATATCATTGTTCTTGACAGGAGTGACCTGCATTCAATCAGTAGCTGAAGAGGTTGTCTTTTCTCTTCTTCGATTAAATTGAATTCTTTTCTTTTATATACCAAGACTGGCTCCAGATTGTTTCTGGGATTTGGAGTGAGGTCCTCTGATTGGTGCTGAAATAAATTACACGCCACTATTTTTCCCCAAATCAGAAGGATGCAAAATATTTTTTTTAAAGTCAATAGTTTTAAGCTGGAGCTCAAAACGGCATCTTCTTTCCTTCAGAAAAGCAGATAATATATGCTCAATCAGATTAAATTTCTTATAGAATAAAAGAAATAAAACAAAACTTAGGGAGTTGAGTTTCTACAGGGACTTAACTGAAGACATATCAAGAAAATTGCACATGCAACTGAAAACATATCAAGAATATTCCATGGTACATGGAACTGGAACAGTTTACTCCCCCTACCCTTCATGGACTAAATAAAGGGTTTGGTTCAAAATTCCAATGAATATCAACTGAAGTTGAGTGCACAATGATTTAAATATGACAAGAATGAGGGCAACAGTCTGAACAATGTAATTAGTATAAATACTAATAAAGAGTCTTTAACAATTTTGTTTTAAATACTCAAGAACTAAAATTCATAAAAAGGATGAGTTTTCCATTTTCTACCATTATTTAGACTACTTTCACTCCTAAGCATAAAAAGATGAAAAAAATGTAAGTAAGATGTTAAATTATTCAAGTTACCAATGCATGTTGTTCCATTTGAGTAAAAACCTGATTTGCATGTGCAATTGTAGCCTCCAATTGTGTTTATACAAAATTGATGTGCAGTACAGTTGTTCAAAGTTTGGTTATTGCATTCATCTATATCTGAAATTAAACAAAAAATCTGTATTATAAAATGGCTGGCAATTGTTTCTGAGTAGCTAGCCAATTTCTTTCCTAGATACAAAGTCCAGCTGTGGCTTTTCCTGCAACCATGCTGAGCAGACATTATTTTTTTTTTTTAAGTCTTTCTATCAGTATGTAATTTTACTCTAGTATGAACTGCTTGTATTCATGAAATTTGAAAGAAGAGTTTAACACATGGATTAATTTTTTAGTCCTAATATGAAAAATCTGGAACATGGCACATGTGATGTTGACAAATATTAGGACCTGATAGAGTCAAACAAAGTTGAAATTCAAATTACACACACACAAATCACCTGGAACCAAATATTATTCAATTCAATATCTGTTCCCCCAGTGTAATATAATGTAAATTGTGGATTTTGCCATGACAATTTCGCACATACTTTTTACCCTGTATTAGCACAATTCATTTATTTTGTGTTATAAAAAAAAAAAAAAAAGAAGAAAAAAAAAATTATGTATGAAATTTGTTTGTGAGGAACTTTGTGTTTTTTCAACTGGAAAAAAAAAAAAAAAAAAGATTATTTTTATATTCAATAATAAAATCATTTATATTTGTAGATCTGCGTTCGAAGATTATTTCTTTCCTTCACTTTTCACACTTTATTCAATACACATTTGTGATCATTCAGCACCCACAGAGTTCAGCTGTAGCTTCTCTAGCAACTAAGCTGAATGAGCATTACTTATAGTTTGTGGAAGAGAGTGTATAATCTGGCATGATCATTTTTTGAGTGTCAATATACTCAAGTTTATAAGGCTTGGATCAGACAATATGTTGTTCATGGTGTTCAAGCATTTTCGAAAGGTAGTGAACACTGGAGATCACCTTCCTGACAAATTGACCATGGTGAGACTTAAATTACAGCCTCAAGGTTGGAAGGTAAATGCTTTAATCACTCAGCCATGCACTCAAATTTTAGAATACAATGTTAAAAATACCATTAACTTTTTTTCTTTTTTCAATCTTATATAAATCTATATTGTCCAATTATTGTCCAGCATAGTATCCATAAAAAATGTTGGAATTTTATATGCTTTGTCCAGCACTTATCAAAAAAATTACATAGATGAAGACAATTATATATAATTTATCACAAACATTTTCTAAATATAGATCTAAGGAAAGTTTTTAAATTATTCAAGTTACCAATGCATGTTGTTCCATTTGAGTAAAAACCTGATTTGCATGTGCAATTGTAGCCTCCAATTGTGTTTATACAAAATTGATGTGCAGTACAGTTGTTCAAAGTTTGGTTATTGCATTCATCTATATCTGAAATTAAACAAAAAAATCTGTATTATAAAATGGCTGGCAATTGTTTCTGAGTAGCTAGCCAATTTTTTTCCTAGACACAAAGTCCATCTGTGGCTTTTCCTGCAATAATGCTGAGCAAACATTAGCTACAGTTTATGATAGAAAGTGTATACTCTGGCATAATAATCAATTTTAACAATGCCAAACAGTGCAGGGTTTGCTTGTTACATTCATCTATATCTAAAATTTAAAATAAAAATCTATATCTTGAAAGAGCTGACTACTTGTTTCTGTGTATCTAGCCAATCTCCTTTGCAGACACTTGCTCAGGCACATTTGTCGAAAAAAAATCAAATCAACAGATGTTAGTAATATTAGACAATCACAGTTAAACAAAAGACAAAAATATCAGGATAATCCTACAATTGTAAATCATTCCATTTTCTTTGTAGCCTAATTTGCGTGTACAATTGTAGCTTCTCTAGAATCTTATGCTGAGCAGGCATTAGTTAAAGTTTCTGAGAGAGAGTGGCATGATCATTTGTAACAATGCCAATATACTCAATCTTATGAGGCTTGCATCAGCCAATATGTTGTTTGTGGTGTTCACCACCTTTGGAAAGTGGAACACTGGAGATCACCTTCCATCAAAATGTCACCTTCCTGACAAATTGACCATGGTGAGAATTAAATTACAGCCTCAAGGTTGGAAGGTAAATGCTTTAATCACTCAGCCATGCACTCAAATTTTAGAATACAATGTTAAAAATACCATTTACTTTTTTCTTTTTTCAATCTTATATAAATCTATATTGTCCAATTATTGTCCAGCATAGTATCCATAAAAAATGTTAGAATTTTATATGCTTTGTCCAGCACTTATCAAAAAAATTACATAGATGAAGACAATTATATATAATTTATCGCAAACATTTTCTAAATATAGATCTAAGGAAAGTTTTTAAATTATTCAAGTTACCAATGCATGTTGTTCCATTTGAGTAAAAGCCTGATTTGCATGTGCAATTGTAGCCTCCAATTGTGTTTGTACAATATTCATGTGCAGTACAGTTGTTCAAAGTTTGGTTATTGCATTCATCTATATCTGAAATTAAACAAAAAAATCTGTATTATAAAATGGCTGGCAATTGTTTCTGAGTAGCTAGCCAATTTTTTTCCTAGACACAAAGTCCATCTGTGGCTTTTCCTGCAATAATGCTGAGCAAACATTAGCTACAGTTTATGATAGAAAGTGTATACTCTGGCATAATAATCAATTTTAACAATGCCAAACAGTGCAGGGTTTGCTTGTTACATTCATCTATATCTAAAATTTAAAATAAAAATCTATATCTTGAAAGAGCTGACTACTTGTTTCTGTGTATCTAGCCAATCTCCTTTGCAGACACTTGCTCAGGCACATTTGTAGAAAAAAATCAAATCAATAGATTTAAGTAGTATTAGACAATCACAGTTAAACAAAGGACAAAAATATCAGGATGATCCTACAATTGCAAATCATTCCATTTCCTTTGTAGCCTAATTTGCATGTACAATCGTAGCTTCTCTAGAATCTATGCTGAGCAGGCATTAGTTACAGTTTCTGGAAGAGAGTGTATAATCTGGCATGATCGTTTTTAATAATTCCAATATAACCAAGCTTATAAGGCTTGGGTCAGCCAATATGTTGTACATGGTGTTCAAGCATTTTTGAAAGGTAGTGAACACTGGAGATCACCTTCCATCAAAATGTCATCTTCCTGATTAATCAACCATGGTAAGACTCAAATTGCAGCCTCTAGGTTGGAAAGTGAATGCTTTAACCACTCAGCCATACACCCAAGTTTTAGAATACAATGTTAAAAATACCATTTACTTTTTTCAATCTTATATAAATCTATATTGTTCAATTAAAATAAGTGTACATACCAGCATATATATATAGTAAAAAAATATTTTTTTAAAATATTTATGACAGTTAGATTTAAGTTAGGAATATCTGAACAGTGACGTTCCATATCACGTGGCGTCTCGCGAAGGACGCTACTTGCCAACAAACAGTAATTTTAATTTATTTGTAACAAACAGTTATTTCTGATGAAAAATTGAGGACAATTTGATATATCAAATATATATATAAATAAATAAATACTTTCATAAAATAAAACATTATAATTTTTAATTTGAAACTTTTTCTATATATACATATTAAGAAAGTATACGTGGCTTCTCATTATGCTATATATATATATATATATATATATAAAATTTTAATAACTGTTGTGGACCCAGAATAGATCTGACTGACAGCAAAGTACAGTAGTCAACTTGTCAACTGTAGAAAGCTCTCTTGAGAGGCATAATATAGTAATAGGATGAGTCCATTTAGTCCATAAAGGTAGGTCCCATAACACCCCCCTCCCAAGCCTTTACCTCCGCAAGAGTCTCAATATTGTCTTCTTTTTGGATTGATGATGAGAGGGTCCGTGGACTTCCGCTTTCTTTTAGATCGTCTCGGTTCTGGAGCTACTTGGGGTATTTGAATGTCAAAGGTGTCGTAAATGGTATCCATAACTTCTTCCTGGGGAGTACTGTTGCAGTGGCCCTTTCTGGATCCGGTCTTCTACCGTCTTTGTCTAAGATGTGACCCAAATATTTGATTTCTTTCATGAAGAAGTCACATTTGCCTTCCTTTATTTTGAAGCCATAGTCTTGTATTCATGAAAATACTTTGTGGATGTGTTCCCGGTGTTGTTCCAAGCTTTTACTGTTTAATATGTCATCTAGGTAAGCCATTGAAAAGTGAAGTCCACCCAGCATGGTGTCCATAACCTGCTGAAAAACGGCTGGTGCGACTGAGTCCAAATGCAAGCCTTTCAAATTTGTATAAGCCTCTATGTGTATCTATACATAGTAATTTTGAGCTTTCTTCCTCAACGGGTATCTTGTGATAAGCTTTGCTGAGATCGATTTTCGAAAAGAACTTGTCTCCATTAAATTTTGTAAAAACTTCTAGGCTTGGAAGTAGGTAGTGATAATCTTTTAGTGCTGCATTTAGTCCAGTAGAAAAATCTGTGCACGCGTGGATTTCCTTAGACTTCTTTACATACACGACTGGTGCTGCCCATTGGCTACATTCGCCAGTTTCTACAAGTCTGTCTAATTCCTTGTCTATTTCCTCTAATGAGGCAAAAGGCACATTCCTTTTTTTTTCTAAATATTAATTGAGTGCTCTCTTTTAGCTCAAATTTTGCTGACATCTTTTTGCATCTACCAAGGTCAGTCAAAAAGACCTCGGAGAAGGTTTCTTTTAATTCATTTCTTAGTTTATCTGACTCGGTCATCTGATTTTCTATTTTCTGACAAAAAGTATTAATTGGCAAATCCCACAGATTGAACTGCTGCATCCAATCTGTGCCAAATAGATTGTCTATGTTTTTTAACATGAACATTTTCAATTTTTTGGTTGTTCCGTTCAAATTAATGTTCACAATAATTTCACCCTCGAACTTAAATTTTTTTTTACCGGTCACTGGCCTAGCTATTTTGTTGGTTTTTAGCATGGTTGGTTTATTTAACCTTTTCTGTTGATTATTGATAAATCAGACCCGGAGTCTAATTGTAGCCTGACTTTTTTAATTCAGTATTTCTACCTGCACATACTTTCTTATACTTTTGATGTTCAGTTTGTCTGTTTTTGTGGTTCTAATCTGGCTTTTTCTTCTTTTATTTGTTCTGCAATGTGAACTCTTGTGCCCAACTTTATTACAAGTTAAACAGGTTTTAAACCGATATTGGCAATCTTTAAACCAATTAAGTGCTCCACAACGGTAACAGACTAGGCGGTAATTTTTTACTGTTTTTTATTGAGTTGACTTTTTTTCTTAGGAGAGTGAAAATAATCTTTTTTGGTTTGACTTGTTTTTGAAGGGGAGGAAAAATGTGGTTTTCGATGTATTTTTCTTATGTGTGTAATGCCTGACTCTTCAATGTCTCTAGAATCATTTTTTACACTTATATATTTTTGGAAGTCCTTGGCTATATTTTGTAAAGTTAAATTTGGTTCTCCCTCTAATCTGGTTAGGACTCTACGTCTAATTTCTGTATCTTCTGTTGATACAAGTCCTTGTACGAATATTAGGCATTTTAAATTGTCTGCAGTAAGTTCGGCCAGTTTAAAATCATCACAATGTTTGTTAACTACCGATGCAAACATCGAGTAATCTTCACTTTCTTTCTTGGTTAGGTTTAAACACTTCCACCTTTTGTGGAATAACAATGTTTTTGGGCGGAATAATTCTGTAAGGAGATTTACAGCTTCAACGAAAGTCAAATCACTAGTTTTTCAAGGTAATATTTAGTCCACAAATTTGCTATGTTCAGTAGTCCCTAATTTCCAGAGCAGTAGGCATAGCTTTTTAATGTCTGCCCATTTCCCACAATCTATTTCAAATAGATCCTCATATCTTCTGAAATATGAAGCAAAGGTTTTATCTTCATCTGGTGAATAAGTGAAATTGTCAATTGCACTCCAAATCGTGTTTTGTGAAAAAAATAGTTTCGCTCTCGGTATTTTGATCCTTATTCGACCCTGTTTGTAGAAGCAATTCTTCAAACCTTTTCTGTTGTTCTATCATTTGTCGCTGTAATTTTAATTGTTCTTCTTTGTGTTTTTGTTGTACTTCTAATTGCTTTTCTTAGTTTCTTCATTGTTGTTGCTGTAATTCTAATTGTTTTTCCTCATTTCTTCGTTGTTGTTCAAACTGGACTCTAACCAGTTCTAAAATAATAGCTTTAAACTATTCCATGTTTTAATTTTCTGTATTACGTTTCAAATGTAATTTTAATTGTACCCAACCTTTGTGTTGCTCGGAGGGGAAGAGAAAAAAAATAAATCACTTTTTTTTCTCTTTAAATGTGTTATTCTCGTACACAGTAGTTTTTTTTTTTTTTTTTTTCTTGGACAACTGCAAAATGTAAAGTTTATAACTTCGGCGCCAGTGTTGTAGACACTGGTAAACAAATTTTTTTTTCCTTTTATGGTTCTTCCATGGAGTTCTTTTAAATCCTCGTTGCCAGTGTTGTGGACCCAGAATAGGTCCGAAAGAAAACTCAGCAATTTATTGAAAACAGATTATTAACAAAAAGAAAGAATACAAAAGTGTTGCACATCTGACTTGACAGTAAAGTACAGTAGTCAACTCGTCAACAATATTTAACGATCCACCCCATGAAGAATGTATGTGGCACAAGGCCGAGTTTAACATGGGTTTCTTCGAGCCTGTAGGCTCGGCTAAAAAATATACCCTTTGAACCTGCCTAGACAGGTTCAGGACCTGTCTACCTCCCCGGACGAAACTTTGCACTTTGGCAAAGCTTTGTCCGGGTTCTTCTCTGCCAAAGCAGAGAGTTCGACAGAAGTCGTACATGTAGTAAACTCGTTTAACTGTAGAAAGCTCTCTTGAGAGGCATAATATAGTAATAGGATGAGTCCATTTAGTCCATAAAGGTAGGACAAAAGTTAAAAATGACATCTTAACATTTTTTAGTCATCTGATCGTCCTCAGAAGAAGACTTGACCAATTCCTTCCAACTGTTTGCCTCAACCATTATCCTCCCTTTGTGATTCTAATGTTTCTTGCTAGTCTTCCTTTTGATCCTTTCCCATAATTTGGATTCCATCATAGAAACTGAAGGACTAATTTTCTAACAATGATCAGTAAACCACATTTGTTTTTCACAGATTCTGTCTATAAGCCTTGGTAGATACTCGTGGTATTTTTCTTTTGACTTCTCGATGGCATTGGCTTACGGACAGATTACATTGAAAACCCTTGGTAGATGCTCAAATCATTCTTTGTTGGGAAGGTTTTATTTCAAACTGACATTTTTTTTCTATCTGCAAGTGCCTGGCTTCTTTCCAATCTAATTTTTTGAGATATGTTCTATTTTAGGGTCATTTTGACACTATCTCTATTAAACATCAGGACTTGATGTCTTATTTATTCCAAGGGCAGTCATCATTGATGTTAACAAGTCTTCTGAATGTGCCAGGGACCAGTAACATTTGTAGCATGATTATATAATAACGATCAGAGAAAATACTATTTGAACATTTGTATTATTATTCATGTATACTAGAAAAATTTAATGAATATAATAAAATTGCATCATATTTTATGCTGACTTTGTAAACAAGTAATTAAATATTATAATATAAATAAATGCAATGACTTAACATGAGGAAGTAATTGGAAAATGTAACTATGATAAATATAAAACTAAATGAAAATGCTAAAAAATAAAAAAAATAAAAAAAATAATCCAAATAAGTCAGATATCTCAGTAGTCTCTTGTGGTGTGGAATATGACTACTGTTTCTTTGTTTCCTAGAAACTCTCCATCTATCAACAGATGATAGCTTGTGTACCAGTGCTGTTGCATGAATCACATGTCTAGCGTATGTACCCTCTATTTTTTTTAAACCAGAGAGTTCATAAACTCACAACTGCTTGACCAGTACAAGCAGACTGTTTCTACTGTTGACCTAAAGAGTTGCACCTTCAGACTTTTTTTTTTTCTTTTGACTTCCAGATGGCATTGGTTTGTCAACAGTTTACATTGAAAACACCAGTTCTTGTACGTTCACAAAAGTTAAGCAACATCAACTCTGGTCAGTAACTGGATGGTTGACTACTTGGGAATACCAGATGCTGTAAGCTTGTATATGTGGGTGGTGTAATGGACTGAAGGTCATTGAAATACAGGTTTTTGTATGATTACTAAAGTTAAGCAATGCCAAACCTGGTCAGTACATTGATGAGTGACCACTCAAGAATACGGCTTGGATGATGGTTGTTTTTGTTCCATTGCTCATGTCTAGGGATATTGTCTAGTTCTTATTTTTATATGGGGCCATTCTGTTAGTGCACACTGCCCAACCAAGGAATTAAATTCACAACCACTGTCACCAAATTCACAGACAAATGCTTTTACCCACTAGGCCACTGGATTTGATTAAAAGATGACATGAATTTTGTTTTATGTGAAGTCCAACTTGTGTTGCAGCAGATTATAATCTGAGAATAGGTTTGCTTCAGTCTGACAAATATTCAAATCAATGTACAGGAAAATCTGGTTACCAATTCCTAACAAGCTTTATAAGACTACTAGCATAGTACCCATCAAAAATACTGAGAATATTTACATAGTGTTCAGCACTTTTGTATCATATGCTCCACCATTTATTTTTCAAGTGATTTTGTTAAATGTCCAACTGCTTGACTATTTATCCAGCAATAACCAGTAAACCATTCTTGCCTTTCAAAGATTGTTTCTGTAACCGTGAGTTGATATCGGTAATATTTATCCTTGGGTATTTTTTGCTTTCAGCTGACAATAAATAAATCTCTCAGTAGTTGAGCATACGTACCATCTACTTTTTTGCCACTGTTTTTATACATCCCAACTGCATAACCAATATGAGAGAATGGTTTCTGCTCTTGACTTAAAGAGATGCATTTTCAGACATTTTTTTGACTTCCAGATGGTATTATTGGCTTATGGGCCTATCATGTTGAGACAGCATTTCTCATGTTCATTGAAATTAAACAACATTGATCTTGGTTAGTACCTAAGTGTGTGACCACTTGAGAGTATCAGATATGGTAAACTTGGGTGTGGGTGGTGTAATGGATAATGGCTCAGAATTGAAAACTGCACTTTGAGATTATTTTTTTCATTTTTAACTTTTTTTTTTTTTTTTTGTTAAAATTGCAATGGCATTAATATTAGAATAATTTTTTGTGAGTTCAATGATAATCCCAGATACAGACAAAAAAAATCATCCACTAAGGTTACATGTAAATCTCATGTGACTAAATTAATTTAATTTATATGAAGTCCAACTCCTATTACAGATACTCATCAGAAAATAAGTAGTTATGATTTAGTCTTATGTGTGTCCAAATTAATCTGCAGGAAAATCTGGTTACTGATTCCTAATAGCCTTTATAAGAGTACTAGTATAGTACCCATAAAAATTAATGAAAATATTTACATATGGATTAGTATGTTTTGTCAAAGATAAGAGCCTCTTTATGCTTTGCATTGAATCAGTTTAATTATTCAATTTGCTGGTTACTGTTGGCATGTAGTATCACAACACACCTTGAAAGGAGTTATATGAAGAAAAAATATTCATAGACATTTTAAATGTCTGGGTAAATATAAAAGATAAGAAAACAACAAAAAATGCACACAAACTAACTTGAAGATATACATGGTCTCTTGGGGGATGCTACTTCACCCTCACTAACAAATGCAGACATGATTCTCAAAAACTAGCAAGAATGCAACCATATCAGCACAAAAGAAAAACATTTTCATAATGGTTCATGAAACCTGAAAACATTTGACAATTTTTGGACAAATTTTGCCTAAAATAATTGCATAAAAATTATATATATATTATATATATATTATACACACAAAAAAAAAAAATAAAATGTTAAAATATATCTTCGACTGGGAGGAAAGACTCAAATTCTTGGACGCTATTATTAATTATGCAAAATGAAAAATAACATGAAATAAAATATTTTTCACCATAACAGATGGTTTCTTGACATATATAGGATACATTTAATATGCATAAAAGTTTGTTTTTTTTTAAATACTTTTTTGGTGTGACCTCTGTCCCAATATCACCATGAACAATTTTAAAGTTACAAAGAATACCAGGATGTAGACAAAAGAATCTTACATATTTGTATGCATGTATATTACATGTATATTTTATATATATATATATATATATATATATATATGTGCACATATACTCATATGTATACATTATAGCTAAATGTAAATATAATATATATATATATATATATAGTGTGTGAGATATATATTTATATATATGTGTATATATATATATAGTGTGCGAGATATATATTTATATATGTGTATATATATATATATATAGTGTGCAAGATATATATTTATATATATGTGTATATATATATATAATTATGCGATATATATATTATATATATGTGTATATATATATATAGTGTGCGATATATATATTTATATATATGTGTATATATATATATATATAGTGTGCGAGATATATATATATATATATATATATATATATATAACACACACATTATTCCCTATATGTGAATGCATGTATAAAGATTTTTCTTGTACTGAACTCATTCAACTTACCCATGCAATTTGTTCCGTTTCCATCATAGCCAGATTTGCAAAGACATGTTAAATTTCCTGTTGTGTTCTTACATTCTGCATACTGTGAACAAGTCAAGTTGGCATTTTTGCACACGTCTGGATCTGGAATTTGAAAGATTTCTATTATAGATTTAGAATCACAATTTTCTTGGATTTATTATGATTTATAGACAATACACACTGTATGATTTAACGTTAATAAGTGCAAAAATTTCAATCGCAAAAAATTAAATGGGATTAATCTCTTTGCTTTTATTGTTTCATTTGTTTTGGCTTAACTTGTCAAACCTACAAACATTTAGGGTGTGACACAATGGCTCCCTCCACACACACACACGATTGACTTAGAATACCCATGAAACAAACTGAACTGCAAATGATTATCTTGGCATGAAGCACAGTAATATAATTAATCTTCCTCCTCTTACATTTATATCACATATCTCAGTTAGTAAGCCTCTACCTTGAGTGGCTCTAGAGCATAGTCACTAATTAGTGTAGACTTATATACCTTAATATTACAGAATTCATTGGCCAAACTGCTTGTGCTAACTTCAGGTGAAATATTTTAAACCATTCTAGTAAAAAAAAATAAAATAAAAAATAAAATAAAATAAAATTAAAAAATAAATAAATAAAAATTCAACAAAGTAAGTTTCAAGTTCACTGTTATTGCTCTTTCAAGTATTGATGGAAGTTGCCTTCCTAACCTTTTGTTTGAAGTAGTGTGGAATGTCAACATTTTCATTATGTCATATTTTCTTTGAATTACATATGCTGAGAAAAAGAGAGAGTGAGTGTGTGATTTTGATACAGGTATTTGCTTAAATGTTCAATGTATCATGCACAGTTTTTAAAATTTATACAAATGCCTTTGGTCAAGTGCATTGACAAGAAAGGTATATTAAAAAAATTCTACAAAAGAAGAGCTTCCAAATAACTACCTCATTCAGTAACAATCTACCTTGAGTGACTCTTGAGACTTGCACTGGATGAAACATTAGTAACAAAGAAAAAAAATGAGAAATTTCAGGATCAAGTGCCACTTGGCTGGAATGTAGGGAATTCTGCTTGTGAGTTTTTGTAGTTAGACCACATATTAGTAGCCCATTATGATTGTAGGAACACCACATTTACTGCAGCCATAGTAGCAGTGGTTTGTCTTTGGTAAGATAAACTGGTGGAGACCAACCCTCTCAAGGCTGGTTTGAATTTAAAGTTTTCCTTCTAGACTAGTTGCCAACCAAGGTTGTAGGAACTAGTTGGTCCTGATATTTAATCCATAGCTGGAGGAAGAAAGATTGATTCATACCTTTCCATTAGGCATTTGTGCATAAGTGAATGCAATGAAAATTCATTCTGAACCATAGACAAAGCCACATTTTGTGATGTAGAGAGGGCCAGCATGAGAAAAGTAGCAATGTGACAGGAGAGTGAATATTGTTTTATGGCTTATCAGCCTCTAGAAGGCTATTTAAAACCAGGAAATATTTTTAGATTGTAAGAATTCTTTTGGAGATAATGATTTATTGATACAAGTCCTACTAATTAATGCATGGTGCATCCAAGTTTACAGCACTTGGTATTAGGAAAGAGAGCAAAGGTTTAAGCAAGATGTGTAGTCAGAGACTGATGGAATTCTTGCTGGCCAAAGAGAACCTCTGGTTCATCAGTCTAGTTATGAGAAAAGACAATAATAGAAAAAAAGACATTGTAAGTGTAACTTAACTACCCCCACTTCAGACCATACTAGATGAATCCAAGAATAAAGAAAGAAATATAATCAAAAACAAGCTATGCATTTCCATTTCTTGCAGTGGCGTTACTTTACCTTCTGCTCCTTCATGACTCTACACAAGGACCTTCCCCAGATTTTCTTCACACTGACACACACTGGAAAGGGATCATGGAGTGTAGCAGTCTAGCCAGTGAAAGACTGACAGATTGGCATATATGCTCATTTTGTTGACTATTTATGAAATTACCCCAAGATGACATTCCCAACATAAGTATAAAGTAAAATCTTTCTCCCTCTTCATCCATGAGATGTTATTGGAAGAGAACAGGTTTTGTTACCCAACAGCAAGACCGGTGAGCCCCCAACAAACCATGTGACACATTTGTTAATCTGGCAAGCATTCAAGAACTTGCTAATATGAGATGGAATAAAAAGAAAAGAAGAAAAAAGAGAGAGATAGAGAGAGAAGGAGAGAGATAGAGAGAGAAGGAGAGAGATAGAGAGAGAAGGAGAGAGAGGAAGAGAGAGAGAGGAAGAGAGAGAGAGAAGGGGGAGAGAGAAGGGGGAGAGAGAGAGAAGGGGAGAAAGAGAGAGAGAAGGGGGGAGAAAGAGAGAGAAGGGGAGAGAGAAGGGAGAAAGAGAGAGAGAAGGGGAGAGAGAAGGGGAGAAAGAGAGAGAGAAGGGGAGAGAGAAGGGGAGAAAGAGAGAGAGAAGGGAGAAAGAGAGAAGAGAGAAAGAGAGAAGGAGGAGAAAGAGAGAAGGGGAGAAGGGGAGAGAGAGAGAAGGGGGAGAAAGAGAGAGAGAAGGGGAGAAAGAGAGAGAGAAGGGGGAGAAAAAGAGAGAGAAAACAAAGTGAGAGAGAGAGACAAAATGAAAAAGAGACAAAATGAAATGGCAAAAATAGAGCAATCAGTCACATGTTTTTAAATGTACCTTGTACACATTTTCACATGGTAATGTACTGACAATAGAATAATGTGTGTGTATATATATATATATATATATATATATATATATATATATATATATATATATATATATATATATATATATATATATATTATATATATAACCTTTAATATTTTTGCTGGTCATGTTTGCTGGTCACAGCTTGTATCAATGACATGTTAACTTGTTGCATACTGTCACTGAGGAAAGTGATTATACACAAACTAAAAATGAAGGGAAAAATTTAAAAAAAAACAAAAAACATCTTGCATGTTATAAGTGCAGCTATAGGCAAAGAGGTCATGATTAGGGATCAGTCATCCAGGGAATTTGTTTGTTAAATACTTTTAAAATTTTTGATGTAAAGTATTTTCTTTCATAACCAGTTCAAAGCCGTCCTCTTACCTTTAATTCTTTTTATCATAGTTCTAATCGATGTGTTCCCAAGAAGGTTAGAGACTATGTCACATCTGGTTGAGTACCTATTCATATTCGCAATACTAGTTTTTAGAAATCACCATTAATTGATCAGCTGAACTAAGACAACAGAAAATCAAGCATGCCAGATCATGTATGGTGTGAAAGAGCACACTTTTCTTTCTTGGGATGAGTTCAGAAACACTATCAAATAAAAGTAGGTGTACAGTTGGCACAAACTTGCATGGCAAAATAGAGTCGGACATTTTTCTGTGAAATGCATGGTGTGCCATTGATGATGCTAAGTATTTTTTTTAACAGTGATGTTCACCCTGTACAAGGCCTGGCAGTCATTCCAGGTAGAGAGTTACGCAGTAAGAAGCACAGTTTATGAGTATAAACGAGGAAGATAACGGTTAACCCTAGACTTGAACAGGTTAAGATTGTAGTAAATTGGGAAACATTCTCCTGTGAGTCAGTTCCACAGAGCTGCTGCTCGAGTGGAGCTTATGTCTCACTAACAGAAGGAATGTGGATGGTCCGCGATAATGCATTTATTACTTCAAACATTATTTTAGTGGACACTCTCGAAATGGAATTCCTAGTGGAGATTTTTTTCTTTTTAATTCGGTATCACCCCATGCAAGGTAGTAAAGCCACTAAGAGTACAGGGGATTACAGGGTGTGGAAGAATTAAGGACAGAAACATTAATAATAAGCGGAAAAAGAAAAAGTAATCAGGGGGACATTGCATTTAAATTTTTGCAGATTAAAGTTGGCTGGAAAGCATGGAGCTGGAAGGGAGTTCCACAAGTGAGAAGTGCGAGAAAAAAAATGTTAGCATAGAACTTACGGTTACATCTAGCCAGCTCTACTGTAAACAGATAGGATCTTGATGCCAGTTTAATATTGCGCTTAAATTTAAAAAAGTCTAGGTACCATAGTGAAGAACATCTGAACAATTACCATGAAAGTATTTATAGAAAAGACACAGAGAGGCAACCTTACGGCAGTAGGAAAGTGACTGAAGCCTAGCCGCCAGATCTAGACCAGTAATATTGCTGATTCTTCTTTGGATCTTATGAAGCAGGTCAAGCTGAAATGGAATCCTCTAGTGAACGTCCATGTTTTTCATCATTAACTCATTGTTAGGCTGTTTGTTGGTTTGTGCCTTGAATTTATCTGTCCATATTTCCGAGATGAGGAATTATGTACACTATTCGGACTATTGTCCTCATCTTTGTCGCCATATTTATTACGTTTCGGCCGTTGTACGCTCCGGCTTGCTTCAAGTGGTTGGAACTTAGCCCTTTATTTCGCTCACTGGGGTAGACTGTTCTAGTTCCACGTGCCATGTTTAATGGATGTCAGTTATCAGTTATCTCCTGTTACGTCCCCTCTCCAAGTTCTCCACTGCCTTAACCGGGTATTGAACTCACACTCCTTGGGTCTTGTCACTTCATCCACTGTGCCATGTATCCTTGAGGACACATGGCACAGTGGATAAAGGAAATAATGTAAATAGCCTTGAAATTAGTTTTCAGTGAAGAAGCTGCAATGATTTCACAGCAGAAATCTCCACATAATTACATGAACACTGGACGAAATCTCTGTAGAATCTAGACACCTACCAGCTTGATGATATCGATTGCCCTGAAGATAAAAAAAAAAATCTGTTTTTTTGTAGCCCCAGGACAAGGAATGCCAAGGTGTTGGCATTCTGATATTAAGAGCTAGATCAGGTTGAAAATGGAGTACTGTTGTGATATATGGACAAGAGAGGTTCAGTTTTCATTTTCTAGTTTCGTTAGAGTCCAAAAGCGTCTCCACATTCTTGTGGGTGATGAATTATTTTTCACCCTACAAAACCTTTTCTCACAGACGAAATGTTGCAAGCCTCTCGCTGCTGTATCGCCATTTCCATCGAAAATGCTCAGATGAACTATATTCCTTACTTTCACCAAAGAACCCTTCTCATTCCCTTTGTATTTCATTAGTGGGATGTAAGTTTCACTTGAGTAGCTTTGTAAAACTCACTTTCAAGAAGATACTTCCCCAATCACTACAATCTTAACTTGTTTAAGTCTAGGGGTAACCATTATCTTCCTCACATATCCAGATATCTCTACATTGAGTGGCTTCCCTGTTTTGTAAAGGGATGAACAAAAAATAGGTATGAACTGAGGAATTTCGGTTGATACAAATACCCTTGAATGAAACGAAAGAAATAACATTTAAATAAATTAGTTAGACTGCATGGGAATGTCTACAGATAATTTGTCCAGAAGGGCGTTTATATGCATTTTTGGGGTTCGTACTAATTAATTCATTGTAAACATGTGTACATGAATTAGGCATTAAACAGTGTGTGTGAAAAACTGTCGGATTTGAAAGTGTGCCAAAAATCATTTGTTGCCCTTTCATTCTCAGTCGAATAATGCCAACCCTTCTAGAACCGTTTAGCTTTCTGAATGACAATTAATTTAGAGAATTACATTGCAATGAACGAGGGCTAAAAACGGCACTGAAATAATTTTTTTTTTTTTTTTTTTTTTTTTTTTTAGAAAAAAAAAAATCTTACAGTTAATTTAAATTAGTTTTGAAATAAAGCAAAGTATTTTGTTTATTGAAAATATTAAATTTAATCTATTAGCTAAAATTAAAACTAAAATACAAGTTTCATAAAAAGTTTTCATTTTTAAAAATTCATTTTACGCCTTAGATATCGTATCGTTAATCTGTGGCATTGCCTATGTGAAATTTATCTTGACTAAACCAGTTACAACAACAATTGTTAATCTTCATAACAGATACGACCAACTGATTAAACAAAGGCCGAAATTGTCATGTGGGAACAAGTTCCTTGGTAAGAATTATCAAAGAATGAGCAATCATTGATGTTTGAAATTTACAGAAATAAATTATTCAATGTAAGCAGGCAGATACAAGATATTTCTAAAACCAAAACCCACAAGTAAATGAAAAAAAAAAAACAAAAAAAAAACACCAGAACAAAAATCTAATCTTTTTCAAATCAAGATTTATTTCACTTAGAAGTTCAGATAAGCTAGAGCATTGCAAGTTATTAATTATTGACTAGTATTTCGGCAAATTTGGACCTTCATATTCTCTCACACACAAAAATTGGGGTGTCAAGAGGACGGTTTTTCCCTTGATACCACTATTATTTTAACTACCTCCACTCTTCAGCAATATACATGTGGCAAATGGGCGATTAAGGTTTTATTCAACTCAAAAAGACACAGGAGTTGTAAACAAAGATGGCGACTTTAGAACTCTTCTGTTAAGGAGAAGAATCCCTTAATAAGGGTTGATAACTATAATATTATTTTACCACAATCACCACCGCATCGTAAAAGAAATTGGGTGTACATGCATTGTGATAAAAAATAGAAATAAATAAAATCGAGTCCTTAAAAGGTCTAAATGGGAATATGAATGTCCCCAGTTCCTTTTTGTCAACACAGGCATATGCGTCCTGTAGATCATGTTTCCTGATGAATTCATCCATCTTTCTTTGGAAACAAGTAGTCTCATTGGTCACACCAAACGGCATCCTAGTAAATTGGTAGAGCTGACCCCAGATTGGAAAGCTGTATAAGGCATGTCATCAGGATGCAATGGGATTTGGGGATATGCACTTTTTAAATACATTGTGCTGAAGTATTGTACTGGGCTAGCTGGCTGACAGTAATTTCAATATTGGGCTTGGTAGACGAAATAAAGGGTTCGGTCTGAAATTCAAATCACCTGAAGAAGGCCGAAGCATACATTATGAATATGGCAATGAATGGCTTCCTCTCAGTAGGAAGCTTCTGCGGTGACTGGTTTGTAGTTGCAATTGTTAGACAACTCGCGCAGTGCCTGTAGAAATTGGTTGATTGATTCATCAGGTTTCTGGCGACGACTAGTGAGTAGGTGTCGCAAAAAAATCTCGTTCGTTGGTTTAAATATTTTCTAGTGTTTGTATGGCTTTCTCGTATGTATTACAGTTTTCTATGTAGTCATACACTGTCCGGTCTATGTGACTTAATAAGACACTGAATTTATCCAGCGTTACACCAAGTGTGTCTGAGTTGCTGAACGTCCGGTACCAAAATTTCAACTCCTTCACAGCGATTGGTGAATTGGGGGTCCTGACTGAATGTTGCCTAATATTGAACTCACAACTCTTTGGGTCTAGTCATTGGATCTAACCAACATCTTTCCACAGCAGTGGTGATCCAAAAACTTGGAGAGTTGATTTAAATGGGAAATGAGACATCCGGACAGGGCATAGCATGTGGAACTAGAGCAAACTACCTTGGTGGAAGAAATAAAGGATTTGGTCTGAAATTCCAATTACCCGAAGAAGGCCAAAGCGTACTTTATGAATATGGCAATGAAGATGAGGATAACAGTCCAAATAATGTAAATAATGCAAGAAGTCCATTTCTTCTCCCTGGTATGGGTTAAATAGCTGAGTAGATGCAGATCTGTAGCCTTGATTAGCAACCAGTCTAGAAGGATAACTGAATTCAAAAACCAGTTGGTGTGATAACGGGCAAAGAGAAGGCTTTCAGCCTTTATTAGCAATTTACTTAGAAATGGTGAGTATATATTTATTAATCACTTTAAACGTTAATGGATACTCGGATTTGAGTAGAATGTTTATTTTTTAAACAGTATATTCGTCTACCGGCCTGATCTATTCAAATATGAGTAGCCACTAAATATAAGTTTTAAAATGATAAACAATGTATCAGATTAATAAAAATCCACTACTTAGCTATATAAAGTGATAAAAAACAAGAAAAAATCAATTGCTGAAATCTTCTGATGAGTGGACTGAGAGATTGCTGGAGGGTCCGTCTATGAAAATAGATACTGATAGATAGTCGAGATACTGAAAATGAGATCAATCATTTAAGTGACATTTTATATTTGTATTAATCCTATATATTCTACACATATACAATATAAAAATGAAAGAAACTTGCACCAATGAAAAATGCATATAAAAAAGAAAAATGGTGTAGTAGTCAGTTGCTGATACTCCCTGATAAGAGAGCGTAATTCACAAAGGGTCCATTTACGAAACTCTGGAGTTGGGATGCTGAAAGTAACAGCAATCAGCTAAGGACAAACCTTTTACTATATATATATATATATATATATATATATATATATATATATATATATATATATATATATATATAAAGCAGCTTAGGCTACTTGTGGAGACGTGTTGGTCCATAAAAATGCAGTGATTGAAATTATGAAATCATGTGATTTTTTTTTATGCAATCTACTGCACAGCTTTCCTGTCCCCATTAGGCACATCTATAGTGTTGCAGGTGAGGACCTATTCTGTTTTTTTTTTTTTTGGGGGGGGATTGATAGGGGTTACAAGCTAGGGTCAGATTTCTGAATATCTACATTTGGAATGTCAACTTGAGTAGAACAGAGAACAAATGTCAGAAATGATGGAGTACAATTTGAATTCCATTTACGGCTTTTATTTCCAATTGACTGTCTGCACGAGGAAGAAGGACGGAAGAAAAAAGCGATGTTTATTTGTGCGATAGTAATCATAAGTTGTTTAGAAGAGGGGGATAAAACAAATAGACGGTGAAACAGATTTACAATTGCTTTAATATGGATAAGCAACTCTCTAAATGCCATGTCTCATTTAGATCTCTCCACAGCTTCCTCTTTAACTGCAAAGATCTGATAATCTGAAGTTGAACTATAGGACTGCAATGTTATCAACAGTTCATATCAATTGTTTCATATCAACAGTTCATATCAATTGTTTCATATCAACAGTTCATATCAATTGTTTCATGACTAATAATGAGAGTTCTGAGGAGAAACTGACATTTTTTGCCTTTTTTTTTTTTTTTTTTTTTTTTACATGCACTTAACATGACGCCCACAAGATTTTGTGCTTCATGCTGACTCACCCGACTTTTAATATAAAGGCACTGGCGGTACTAACTTATTTTGAGCCAATGTCAATCTAATTATGATTGAATCCATTTTATACTGTTTAACCCTGTTCAGGTTATTTAAAGCCAGAACATATTTTTAGGTTGTAAGAATTGAGAATTTGATAAACAAGAAATTCTGTGGATATAAAGATCAGTTGTCTATTGCAATCAATATATATAAACTGATCCCTAATATTGGGGCCACTATAGTTTCTATAGCTTTATATTTCAAAGAATGTTAGTTCTGGGTATGATGATAAACTCCATCCAGCAGCAGGGCCTCTGATCTTGAGATGGGAGGTTTTGAGGAGAGTGGAAGCTCCTCTTAATTGCTGTTGTTCCCAGATCCACTGATGACCCAGGGTGGTAGCACCTGTTAGGACCCCAGCTATAGTGAACCTCCAAATAAAAACAAATAACGAACACTACGTATTTATAGTAAAATTACCAACAATACATTTTATCTGTAGTTGAAAGCATACAAATGCATTCAAAATATTTAGATTTTGGCATTAAGTAAACCATTCGTCCTGGGTATGATGATAAACTACATTTCAGCAGCAATGCCTCTGATCGGGTGATTGGTGGTTTTGAATACCATGGGACCACTTCTTAATTGCTGCTGTTCTCAAATCCATCTTGACTCGAGGTCCCAGCTATGGGTAAATAGTTAACCCTAAAACTAGGCTTTATTTAACTAACCAAAACACTATGAAAGTATTAAAAAAAAAAAATTATAGTAAGAAAAATACCAGCAATACATTTAAAAAAAAAATACCAGCAATACATTTGACTCAACAAAAACCCTCTTTACAAAAACACGTCAATGAAACCTGATTTACAAACTGATTTCTTACAAAGAATACATATTCTATTCATATGAACTCATCTTAAACTGAAGGTGATATGCCCTAAAACTAAATCGATAGCAGTTGATGTGCTCCTAAACAAATCAACCAATCATCTACCATGTATTCAATTGTGAAAGCAAAATAACTTTTTTATTATTTCAAAGCTCCCAAGAAAATTAAATTTGGGTATTAAATGTCCCATAAGGTGTTGATATGCTGTTAAAAAATCCATTAATCAATCCAGGGGATGTAAATGAATCTAAACGACATGCCTCTGTAGCTAACCAGCATTTCATTGATGGATTCATTTTTTTTTTTTTTTTTACAGCTTATCAACCATTTGCAGGTTATTGAAAGCCAGAAAATATTTTTAGATGTAAGAATTTTTTCTTTTTGGAGATAATGATTTAGAGGCACAAGTCTTACTAATTAACCCATATCTAGGAGGAGGAGAAGTTTATAAAGAAATGATAATGTGAATATAAAGTGGAGTATCAATTCTATATTACAATCAATACATAAATTGACCCCTCACTTTGTGGCCACGGTAGTTTGTATATATTTATATTCCAGAGAATGTAAATCAATCTAAAAGGCATTCCTGTGTAGCTAATCAGTGTTTCATTGATTCATTCATTTTCTATTTGAAGCCAGAATATATTTTTAGATTGTAAGAACTTTTTTCTTTTTTTTTTTTGAGATAATGATTTAGTAATATAAGTCTTGTTAATTAACCCATATCTGGGGGAGAGTTGATTCATACCTTTCCAAAGAATATTTCCACATAAGCGGATTTAATGAAATTCAGCGAATTAACAATTCCCAACCATTATCCATTACACCACCCGCACATCCAAGTTTACAGCACTTGGTATTCGAAAGTGGTCATCCATCTGGGAACTAACCAAGCTCAATGCTGCTTAACTTTGGTGATCATAAAGGAACTGGTGTTTCAGTATGATGTTGTAGAATTCACAAGAAATACCTAATACCACCAAGCAGTGCCAGTGTCTTGTGCCTCACCCCCAAAATCTATTATATGAGACACCCCGAATCTATGATACATGGCCCACAAATCTACTACATCTCATTTGTGATAAAGATGGTTTTCATATGAAATACAAATTTTATTGTAACCTAATTGTGTACAATAATGGATCCTATGCAATATAGGCAAATAATTCAACTAGAAAAATTGAAAATGAATACAATGTCTCTAAATACAAATTAGAGACATGTCATAATAGATCATCATCATCATGTCACTTGACTACTTCAATCGTCGGGGGTTGGGGTGAGGGTCTCTATGAACAAAGGAAAAAGACAACTTCCTCCTGTAGATCTTGGTAGGGATTGTGCAAATGTCTCGTCTGCCACCCCTGAATCTATGATACCAGCTCCTGACTCTATTACATCTGAATTTTCATATAAAATACAAATTTTATTGTAACCTAATTATGTACAATAATGGATCAGATGCAATATAGGTGAACAATTCAATTTGAAAAATTAAAAATAAATACAATGTATCTAAATACAAATTGGAGAGAGGTCATAATAGATCATCATCATCATATCTCTTTACTGCTTCAATCGTCAGGAGTTGGGGGTTATGAACAGAAGAAACAGACAACTTCCTCTTGTGGATCTTGGTCGGCCTGGTCCAAAGGTCTCGTTCCCCACCCCTGAATCAATGATACCAGCTCTCCACTCGGCTAGATCTCAATTTTCATAAGGTAATCTTCATATAAAATACAAATTTTATTGTAACCAAATTATATACAATAATGGATCCTATGCAATATAGGTGAACAATTCATTTAGAAAATTTCAAAATAAATACAATTATATTGAAATACAAATTAGAGAGATATAATAGATCATTCCATTTTAAATAAATTAATTTTTTGCAGTAATTTTTAAGATCAAGTTGAGATTGTTCTTAAAAATTCAAAATTATGGATAAAAAAAAAGTAAATTTTAATTTTATATAGTGTTCTTTTTTTTTTTTAGATCTAGCATGAACACAACAAATTCAGGAATTTGGCCCAAAGAAAAAAAGCCCCTAGAATGATATAATTTTTTGCAGTTTAGCTGTGTCATGCTTAGAATAAATTTTGCAATAAATTTACTAAATGAACAAAACTGGATATTTATAGAAATTGGTATTTATACATGAAACTTAGTCACAAAAGCATGGCAGAGCACTTTGTGAGAACCCTGATCATTACTATACTGTAAATGGTCTCATGCTTACTCCAATGGCATCATTCTGGAAGTGTCTTCCTCATTAAAATTGACTTTTCCATGCATCATGGCTTCAGATTCAGGATTGAACATTGGGGGATAGCAATACAGGACCAAACAGTGTGTAAAGGGATTTTGTCAATTGAGTTCAGTAGACCAAGCATAAGGAGGTCAAATGAGGATGATGATGGTGATACTGTAATCATCAACCATTAAACCCCCCGTCCGATTTAAATATTTTGAACATTTTCCCCCCCACAGCACCCACCTTTATAAGTTTCAGCGCTCCTTTACCTGTCCTTCCAGCTGGGATCAAAGTGTATAGTGTTTTCTCTTTCTGCGGTGTTTCTGCCTATTGACATTTTACAACAACAACAACAAAAAAAAAGCTGAGGAATGTCTGATCCTGAAGATTTCAACCTTGCGGTAACACTTCCATCATTGCAGTGAACAGAGAGGGATTGATGAAATACAAACACCACCATGATAGTGATTGCAATTTTTTTTTTTGTACAAGACACACATATATGTAAGCGTATAGCTACCCCTACATTTAAAAAAAAAATATCCCGCCACCTGGGGTGAGGGGTGCTGTAAATATCCAGCATCCACTTCTAAAACGTGTGTATTTACTCTGTATGTCCAGTAGATCCACCGAGTAGCACTCATCAGCATTATGAATCTACAGTACACGTGTTCTGTTACCACAGCACAGAAACTGTATCATTTCGCTTCCCCCCCCCCTTTTTTTAAAGATTAGGCACCTTTTAGAGTGATCACCGTTTTGACCACTTTCGGTTATGCCCTTAGTATATCACAGGAACCTTTCATAATAAAAGCACCAAGTATGTAGTCGGTAATTTTATCATCCTCCTAATCTAACCCCCAACGTTATCACCGGTTTGTAACTTAACTTCTTTCTTTACATCCGTCTTCTATTTGATTTCTATGTTATTATTTGAACATTTGTTTAAAGTAGCCATATTTTATACGTTTGTATCTGAGTAGAATCCTTTCAAAACGTCTCCACATACGCTGTTGTAACATTGTAACCTTTTCCCGTGAACTCACTGCAACATTAAAACGTATTTCTGTAGCAAAATTTATAAATATTCATGCAAATGAAATATTCGCTACACTTCTTTACCCATTTAGACAAATGGTTTTCGTTTTATGTTCAAGCCTCCGGTTGCGTTTGTCATATTCCGTATTACTTTTGTTTGGTGTGTATTTTCAAACTAACTAGTCTTATTTATATGTATTTATTACTTTTTCTAGTTTTACTCTTTTGGTTATTAATAAACCTGCCAAGGTATGGGACTTTGTCAGAGTTTAAATTGCCTTACGGCGTTTATCTGGCCGTCTTCGAGATTATTACGCATGCGTATGGCACGGACGCGTACTCTCTGGAGCACTGGTATTTACCAATTCCCCCACGAGAATGAGATGTGACACAAAGTCGGTTTAATGCGGGGACCCGAGCGCGTACACCCTGGCAGGGACAAAAATTCCCCTCAGCCCCCATACAACCGTCGGTTGCGCTGGCCTCGGTGCGAGCACCGATCGCTCTCTCTTGTGCAATGGGAGGGCGAGGCCTCGGGCAGCTGTTCCCCAGGGCTGGACACCTCTTCAGTATAATTTTCCTCAGTTGCCCCTCTGTTCTTTGACAGAGAAGCCCCTGAGCGCACTCTGTCCAGGGACAGAGACGCAACTGAGAGATGATAAATAATGTGAAATCCCCAAAAGAGGAATTTGCACACTCTCTGGAGCACTAGTGTCTCTAAAAGGAAAAAAAAGAATTTAAGTTTTTGATATCTTAGAAGCACAACGGTAATTGTGAAATTCGTCGTTTTCATACAGAAAACTTTCTGATTTCAAAACATTTTCGAATTGTGTCACGTTTTCCATCGTCTGTTATTATCGCCTCAGACATTTTTTTTTTTACTTGCTTTTTATTTTAATATCTCCAATTCGTAACTCTTAACGATCATACATTCTGTCATCTTACAAATGATAGTATTTTCTTCCTGTTACTACTTTTTCTAGGAGCACCTGCAGTTTTCTTTCTGTGTCTGTTAAGCAGACCAACACTATGCATGAACCAATTTGGTCATTTCATTTTATTTAATTATCTTTTTCAGAAAAAGGAGCCCAACAAAAGTCAATGAAGCTAAGCGAGAAGAAAGGTCTAAACATCAATTCCAAGACGGAGAAATTAATGGTTATTAGTAAAATGGAGAGTCCAACATGCAAATTACAAAGTGGGGATGCCAAAATCAATCAAGTACAACAATTTAAATATCTGGGACTTGTTTGAACATGTATTGGGATAGGGAAAGATGCCTTCTAAAAGCTAAGCAAAGTATTATGAAACGGAAAATCTGGAGGCGCATTGGTAGCTTCTGTAAAAATGGATGGCAGAACAGGTTTTTATTAAGAGGTACAAAAGATAGGAAGTTTGTTGGTTTGATTGATTTTGTTTAGCGGCATATCAACATCTCTATGCGTTATTTAATGACGAAATCTAAATATTTTGAATGGTTTGGTTGGTCGATTTTGTTTAGCAGTATATCTATGGTGCCGAAATTTACATATTTTGAACACAAATTTATGGCTTCAACTACATTGAACTATTGTCGGCCATTTTGCTATAAAATTTATTATTGGTAATTCTTTTTAAAAATTTATTGTTGGTAATTTTTTATATAAAAATGTATTGCTGGTATTGTTACTATAAAAATTTATTTTTATACTTTTATAGTGTTGGGGGGGTTGCTATTTACCCATAGCTGGGGCCTTAACAGGTGCTACCATCCTGAATCAGGGTGAGCCTGGGAACAACATCAATTAAGGTGGTTCCATGCTCCTCAAAGCCTCCAATTTCTCAATCACAGACCTTGCTGTCGGATGTAGTTTAAGAAGTTGCGGAAAGACATGGCACATCAAATTAAACTTCAAATAACAGTGTTTCTACGTCGTTATACATTTGCAAACCCAATGGTACTAAATTCTAAATCGACTTGGTCGCCTATATAAGCATAAATTAAGTTATGCTCCCCAACTTGCAAACAGCGAAATTTAGGTATTATTAACAGTAACGGATTTTTTAAAAACTCCAGGTTTTGGATGTATGGTTGAGATAATGAATAGCGGCTTGGAATGAGAAATCAATTTAAATCCCAAGCAAGACAATAAAGCCACTAAGATGCAAAGGTTTATTGAGCGTGAGAGAGTGAGAAAAAAAACCTAGAGAGAACAATAAAAGAATAGGAATTAAAACAAGATATAACAATTGATCCTGAATTTAAATTTTTGAAAATCAAAGTTGACTGGAAAACACGGAGCCGGAAGAAAGTTCCACGGAAAAAAGGTAATTTTAAAAAAAATACGATAAATTTTGAAAGTATTTTGGTTTCAAACAATGTTTCTGAATGTTGAGTCATTGACTTAATACAAAAAAAAAAAAAAAAAAAAGTTACCCTTGTAACGGGAAGTGATTCACGCCTGACCTAAAACTATTGTTTACATGTGATATGAAGGGAAATTGATTGAGAGAGAGTGGGGGGGGATTATTTTTCTCAAAGGGGTGGGGAGTTGTTGTGTAGGAAACCTTCCACCCCTCTTGAAGATGAACTTGTCTACAAACAAAGACTTTAAATAGTGGCATGTCAAAAGACAGAAGTTCTTAGCTGAGCTAGTTATAGACTACTCAGGCGATTTCTGTACCTACTTACCAACCTAATAAACCCCTTTTTATTGTTACGTGTTATTTGGCGTTTGTCTTACTAAACCCCAAATCAACATTATAACAGGAGTGAATTGAAGGCAATTTGTTAATGAAATAAACAAAGTAAAAGTATAAAGAGACATTCATTACAAATAGATAGAGACAGAGATAAATTAACAACGAGAGAGGGAAAAGAAAGCGATTATTAACTTAACAGAGAGAGAAAAAAAATGCTGATTTATAGGAGCAGATTTTAAAGTTAATAAATTCTATAAAATATTTTTAAAACCGTGATAGTGTTCGGAGACCGATACCAGGAAGCAATAAACCATTTTCCTTAACGGGAAACAAACTTGAGAACTGCGAAAATATTTTGTGAAACAGAAAGTGTTCTTAATTCTCAAAAGAACCAACAATCTACGTACATTTTTTTTGTTTTTGGAAAGTATACATGTACATCATCCCTTTTATGCACTTTCTATAAAAGGTTAATTCATAAATAATTTTTGTGGGAAGCTAAGAAAAGTGGTGAAAATTATGAAGAATTTATGACAGGAGGAGACTTTGATGGAAAAGGGGGGCAAGCATAGAGAAAGGATAAATTATGGTAATTGGCGATTACAAATAATTGGCAAATTTAGGAAACAAGCACGTATTTTCATCCACGGGAACTAAACTAAAAACTGGAAAGTGCTTTCAAGTCAGAAACTGAAATAAAAACAAATATCAAAGCTTGCCTATCCGGTCTACAGTTTTTCTTTCCTTTTAATAAAATGAAGCAACCTTCTGATACATATCAATGGAGACAAAGAAGATTATATATATGAAAAAGCGATAAGTGAAGATAGTTTTGGTGCATTATGGGGGGGGGAGAAAAAAAAAGACGCCTCAAAATTGTAGCAATCATATTTTGGGGGGAAAGGAAAAGTGAAGTGGCTAGAGCTGAGAATTTTCAGCATCTACCCCTTTGGTATGCATGTGTGTATATACAGGGTGTTCGAGAATGAGCTACCTACTTCAATGAAATCGGATAATTTTTTTAAAAAATTCACTTTTCTGTTCATGCGTTAGAAGTGTATGAATTTTTAATTTTGTTTATAGCTATAAATTAATTTTTTTCACTAACTTTATTTACATTCCCTTTCTGAAACCTATTAATAATGAATAGACAAGAACTAAGCTTTCTTGACCCCCACCCCGGATTTCTTTGCATGGGGTTCATAAAAAGAAAAAGGTTTATCACCAAAAATCAATAGCTTCTTAGCTTAGCTTCAAGAACGCATTCCGTTTAGCAGTGCAGGAGAGAACTCTTGAAAGGCTTCAAAATGAGTTTCGCAAGGCGAAGGATACATTTGAAATTTGCAGGATACAGACGGGCCACATGTTGAACATTTTCAATAAAGTTTTGGTGTTTGTTGGTTTAGCGTCATATTATGGATGGCGAAATTTAATTTTCGTGGGTGCACTGTTAATCTCTCTTACAAAAATGTTTTGCTGTTTTTTTGGGGTTTTTTTGTTTTCCTTTCAGAAATGTATTTCTGGTAAGTTGTATTTTTGCCATAAAAATCTATTTTTATACTTTCATAGTGTTTTGACCCCAGTTTTGGGGTTAACTATTTGCCCATAACTGGGACCCTAACAGCAGGGACAGTGTCAGGGTAGACTTGGGAAGAGGTGGTTCTAAGCTCCTCAAAGCCTCCAGATCAAAGGCCTTGCTGCCAGATGTAGTTTATCGTCATGCCCAGGACGGATAAAGTTTTGACGTACGATTTAATAAATGTATTCGTTTTTTGTATCATAATTTAGTAATAAACAAAATGGTGTCAGTTTTTTTTTTTTTTATGTCCCATTTCGTTGAAATCGGGTAGTTAATTCTAGGAGTCCTAAAACTAGGGAAATATTGTTCCACTAACAGGAATTGAACCTGTATCCTGTTTCTCATTAAAGAACCCCACTAAAAATCATGGTTAGTAATGAAAAATAATGTCAGATGAAAAATCCATTCAATTCAATATAATTTACTAAGTGTAGGTTAAATGTGGCACAAGGCTGCAACTATGGAGCGCCCAGTGAGGATTGAATATAATGAAACCTTTTCCTCATTACATAATCCAGAAGTTTCAACTGTCGCTTACTGATTGTAAACATAATTTTCCTTTTTGTTCCTTGTTTCCTTAAGTCTTAGTCCTGGGTATGATAATAAACTATATCATGCAGCAAAGCCTCTGATCAGCAGATGGAGGTTTCAAGGAGCATGAAACCACTTCTTAATTGCTGTTATTCTCAGGTCCACCCTCACCCAGGGTGGTAGCACCTGTCAGGATCCCAGCTATGGGCAAATAGTGAACTACAACCAAAACAGTAGGAAGGTAATAAAATTACAATTTTATATAAAAAACCTACTAGTGACAACACCTACTGAGAGAAAAAGTTTACCAATGATCAATCACAAGTTCTCATTTTACTCGCCAACAGTGTCCCGCAAAGCACATTCTGCATTCATGTAAGATTGTAGAAATATCAGGAATGGGGGTCCATAGAGCTGTGATTTAGTTGGATATTGTCTCCAAGAGATGTTAAGTATAGCTTTCAACATCTGAGTGTAGGTTCCATCAAAGCTTAGACTGTAGAGTTTTAGTCAGTGTCTAGACAGTGGCTCCATACATTAACACTACCTCTACAGTGGCTTGAAAGAATCTCCACTTGATGTTGTCTGGTTGATCAGATTTCCAGATTACATCCATTTTGTTTAAGGCAGTCAAGACTTTAGCTACACAAATTTTTTACATCCTTTCAGTAGAATTCATTTTGTTTTCTAGGTATATAGGAGGGTTACTAGGAGTGAAAGAGAATGAGAAAACTTTAATGAGGAGAAAAAAAACAATAAAAGAACAGGTTTTGGGAAGACAGAAGATGGTGATAATGCCACTAAGATGCAAGGGGTTACTGGGAGTGAAAGAGAGTAAGAAGACTTTAGTGATGAGAAAAGTCAAAAGAACATGTTTCAGGAAGACAGAAAATTGTGATTGATGTTACATTTTTATTTCAATTCTCGTTGGTAAAATGGAATAGGAAGAAAAGTATAAACTCAAACATTGCTAAAATGCTAGAATGGATAGGAAGTTGTGGAGAGTCATGATCATGCACATCCAGAAGGGACATGACATATAGAAGATATTGTCTTGAGTGTTCTTTATCTTTTTATAAATAAAAATGAAAAAAAAAAAAAATTTATTTTGAAAAATTAAAAGGCCAATATTAAAAAAAAAAAAAATTGTAAGATTCCAAATTCAAATATGCCAAAATAGGTTCCAGTCCTGGGTATGTCGATAAACTACATCTGCATCCTGGGTAAGATGATAAACTACAGACAACAGCAAGGAGGTTTTGAGGAGTGTGGAACCACCTCTTAATTGCTGGTGTTCCCAGGTCTATTCTGTTAGGGTCCCAGCTATGGGCAAATAGTTAACACCCAAACAGGGGTCAAAACACTATGAAAGTGTAAAAATAGATTTTAATACCAGAAATACTTTTTGTAAAAAAAATTGCCAGCAATACATTTTTGAAGAAAAATATATTACATAAAATAGATTTATGAAGGAAAAAAATATTACCAGCAACAAAAATTTTGTCAGCATTAAATAACCCATTGAGGTTGATATTCTGTAAAACAAACCAAACTATCACTATGAATCTATTTCAAAATTTTTTTGACATTAAATGACCCACTGAGGTTGATATGCCATAAAACAAAATAAACCAAACCAATCTAAACCAAAGAATACATATTCTATTCATACGAATCTATCCTAAAAATGTTGTTGGCATTAAATAACCCATTGAGTTTGATATGCTGTAAATTAAAAAAACAAAAACAAACCAAAATAGGTTCCATTTTATTGCTAGTATTATCTTTTAAAACAATTTATGGCCAATCTCAATCCTCTTCAACTCTTTCTTCATATTCCAAGCAATTAATAGGGAGATTACTGTGATCTTTGCATACGTTTATATCACAATTATTACAGACAGTCTTTACTTTATGGTCACATGTTCTATTGCATGTACAGCATATCTTTGGTCTTCTACTTAGAGAGTTACTTTGATTTGAGTTGAAGTTTTTAACCTTCTTTTCAAAAGATCCTCTACCATGTGCAAATAAAAGTTTGTATTTACACTATTTACATATTTGAACTATTGTCCTCATCTATGTTGTTGTGACCTCCAGCCTCCCTCACATGTATATCAATCTGGGTAACCTACAGGGAACTCTGAGCTGAACCCTTTCTTGAAGATTTCCACTGCTCATGTCGAGGGATATTGTCTAGTTCTTTCTGTTATATAGAAAATTATTTTCTTTTTAAAAATATGCAACATAGAAAATTTCCAGGTTTCAAAACTGAAACTAAATTTAATTATAAAAATTAAACTTAAAATTCAGTCTCATTCCATTGTCAAGCAATGATAGGAATCATATATATATATTGATTGAGCCACAGAGAATTGTTCAATTAGCAAGGTTGAATTTACTGCCTTTAAACTTCAATCTTCCATGATTCTCTCATGTACATTCATATCTGCTCATGGAGTTATTTGACAAAGGAATTTAGAAAGCTACTTGACTAATCACAAAAATTTGACTTGTTACTAAAATATTAAGGAAAAAAGATTTGAGTATTCACCCCATGATACAAACAATGTTAAAAATATTTTTCCACTGATTACATCTGTGAGTAGTAATTTGTGGATCAGTTTATTACTTAATAACAATAAAAAATTGATCCCCCACTTTATATCAAATACTCATATATTAATACTAGTTTATGGTCATGTGTTTGTAATTCATACGAACATTATGACTAAAACCAGAAACTCTTTGGAGTTACTTGACAGAAAAATTCAGAAAGCTATTTGACTAATCAGGACAATTTGACTTGCTGGATATTAAAAGAAAAACATTTTGTAGGTTGGTCAAACACCTGTTGGCACTAAGAGAGAGTTAAAGGGAAAAATGACACAGGTTGGAAGAAAATGGTAAATAAATTGACCATTCAAATTTAAGGTTGATAAAAAAAAAAAAAAATTTACGTAAAAAGCTAAATTTCACCACCCAGTATTCCAATGAATATTTTCCAATGAAACGTGTTGGATTTTTATAGCTGTGGTCAGTATCTCCTTAACCATGAAGGCAATTTTTTTCAATACATTCTTTGGCTTTCATGATTGACTGGAGTCAGAACTTCAGATGGAAAACAGCATTAAAAACAAGAATATATAACTGTTTAAATTTATACAATTCATTTTGACAAATGCATTTAATGAAAACTAATAAATTATTCCTCACTTATTTCAATGGTTTAAAATCAGCCGTTACCATTGTATAAGTATAGCAGTCTATCATTTTAAATTAAATAGTTCAGTACCTGTCAATTTGATGGGAGTACAGTCAAACTTAAAGACTAAATTGTTTGTCCATTTAAAATACCACATTTATTAGTAAATGATTCAGTTTAAATAGAAGAGTCATAAAAAATAAGTTCAAAAGAGATGCACATAAAATTTCCTGCTACCCAGGGATTGTTGCAACACAGATTTCCATTTTGTTAAAATGGTGCATGTGTTGAGGTATATTTTAATTCAATGAAAGTCTGAAAAATATAACTACAAATTTAGAAAAGAGTTGAATTTGTTACTTAATAATTTCAGAAAAGTTTAGAATCTTGTAAATATACGATTTTAAAGAGTTTTGAGAACGAAGGAGAAAGAAAAGATGGCGGAGGAAGCCAAAAAAAAAAAAAAAAAAAAAGAATAAAAGGCTTAAAGCAATAAAAAAGAAAATCTGACAAATAAATGTACTAGAGAGTCAGTTTTTCTGTAATACTCTGTTGCTACAGTTAGTATCATCTCCCCCCCCCTCTCACCAGGATTGCAATTTTCCTGTGGATAAAATAAAATAATTCTACTGAAAGTTCATGTCAGGAACAAATACTAACAAGAGACTTAATTACTAGTTTTGCTTAGTAATTAAATTTATCACTTTTTCACCAATCTTCAGCAACCATAACACCTCCTCAAACATTCTACCTGATTCTCTTAAAGGGCCTGATGTTGATCAGGCCCGCAATACAAAGCACTTTTTAAATTTAGTTATCATACAATGAAACCTTGTTATGCAAAAGAGACATTCTTTTTATAGAATTGGCCAAGTTGACTGTCTTAAGGCAAGCTTTGAAAGAGGTCAGATTACATTAATCATTGGGCCTTGGGATACACGATCATTTGACTTCATCAGATCAAGTTACTCCCAGCTAACAATATTAGAATGCCTTATTTGTACTCAAAAGATACAGATAAAAAAAAAAATAAAATAAATAAAAAGGTGTAGATTTTATGTGAATACAAAGCAGGTAGGTTATTTTACCTAACCTTAGAAGTATTTAGTGTCTTCAGACATGTCACTGCTGATGGTATCTTATTAGCCCTACGATGTCTTTGTAGATATGGTTGGTTGCTCATTCATAACTATTTGCTAAGGTGGATAGCTAATCACTGTTGCAAATATCTGCTCAAGCATGTTCAGGTTTCTTCAACAATTACAATTGTGGTTTATACTGCTAAGCAGACCTTAGTTACAGTTTGTAAGAGGATTGAAATATTATGTATATATTAATGAATATACATAATATCTCTTGTCAATAGCACAACTTGAAGCTTCATGTGGATATGCAATCTTCAGGTGCAGAATACTTACTGACCATTAAGCATTATGATGTGGTAATATTCAATGCATGGATTAAATGGTAGATTTATAAATATATAAAGATAGATTCTGGCAAGAAAAATTGTCTCGCACCATACAGGGTTTTTTTTTTTTTTTTTTTTTTTTTTAATCATTTCACCTCAAGCAAAGCAGTAATGCTTCTAGTATACAGGGTTAGAGAAAGTGAATGTGAAGACTGAGAATAAGGACAAAAGATGAACAGGATTCAAGAAGATAGATAGTGATTGATGTTGCATTTGAACTTTTGAAGATTGTTTCCTTGCTTCCTTGATAACTACAAAGGAATTCCACAGAGAGGAAGTGTGAGAAAACTGTAGGGAGTAGAAGTAGTGGTTGCATTTAGCCATTTCAATAGTAAAAAGGTGGGATGTAGATGCCAATCTAGTAACCAATTTTTCTCATAGCAGACTAAGCAATTGATTCAATATAATCTTTCCACTTCAGTTTACATTGGGATTATTGTCCTTGTCTGTTGTTATTGCAACATTTCAGCCATTGTACCCTCCAGCTTTCATCGGGCATATATCAATCCAAGTAACCGAAAAGGAATTCTGAACTGAACTCTATATTTAATCTACAGAGGTAGATTTCTCATTCCACTACCCATGTTTGGGGATATCTTGTCTAGTTCTTATTTTTAGTACTGCTCAGTTACTACTTGCTCAGTTTCATCTGAGTCCAAGTACACACTGCCTGGCCACCAAACTGCGGTCACCAAAATAAAAAAACAACACTTTAATACACTAAGGTATTGTCTCGTAGAGAACTTGGAGTCTTAAACCTAACCTGACTGCTGATCAGTGCTGCTGCTACTTATCATACAAGACTGCAATCACCAAAGGACAACTTAGTTTTTTGTGACTTCATTTTCCCTATTCTATATTCTGTTGGGATACAAAAATATATTATCTCCCCTTACATATAAAGGAGTCAACTGACAACCCTGCATGAGCAGGAAAATAAAACCAGTAAGGTGACTTAGTTCACAGGTGGCAATTGGATGTGTCATTCCTCATTTTTCATAGCTTGAGAGAGATTGACTCAATATGGCTATCTTGGATGAAACACTATGACATACATGTAGGAGACTTTTTCATTCCTTTGAGTGCATTTCTTTTTGCTTAGCATTCCTAGTGTGTGGTAACTTACTTGGCAACATGGACAACTAAGTTTTTAATATCTCCTATTGATGCTTCAACTTGTTTAATTATACAAAACATTTATATACAATGTTGAGTCATATCTTTTCACACTTGTGGTTATGGTGGCTGGTCACTCATATGCAAATATGCCTATTTGTCAATCCCTGTTGCAGACACCTGCTCGGACACATTTGTGTTTGTTCATCACCCACAGAGCCTACCTGGGCTTTATACTGCAACTATGCTGAGTAGACCTTAGTTACAGTTTCTGGGAAAGAGCACATTATCTTGCGTGATTAACAATCTGAACAAGGCCAGTAAGCTGAAGCCCTCAGTCACAATAACTTGTTGCTTTGTGCTAGCACAAGCCATCAACAGATCCCTAATAATTGTGTCTACCAACTATCTCTCACAAAGCTTGGGTTAACATTTGGTGTGGTTTGCTGGTGCTTTCCAACGGTGCTGCATGCTGAGACTATCTCCTCAAGGTCTTCAAGGCAATAACATCACCTTGCTGATAAATCAACCAAGAGGAGATTTGAACCTGGGTCTCATGATCAGCAATTGAATGTTCTAACCATTCAGCCATGTGCAGATTACACCAGTGTTAATTCATCAAAACAGTTCCACTAAATTCTAGCTAAGAATTTTTAATTAAAATTACTTATGTAATTAATTAATTTTATAATTATACAAAAAAAAAAAAAAAGTGGATGGGATGGTTCCTTTTAGTTGCAGAGCAAGAGATACATTTTAACCTAATCAAATCCTAGAAATTTTTTTTCATAAAATTCTTAGAAATTTCAATTCACAAGTTGACTGCAAAAAATAAAAGCCATATTCAATGTGAACTGCATCCTCTGGTGTGATTTTGCAATTCAACTTATATTCGTGGTTCTTCGCCCATTTTGGGTCATGACCCACCTAAGCATCTCTAAAATCCTGATCTAAATCAATAATGAAACTAAATTTGTATCAGAAAGGAGTGGTGAACTCAATTCCCTGACATTATTTGCTAACTAGAAATAACTGTGATAATTTCTTGGTTTTCTTATGAATTTTAATTGAGCTAATGATTGAATAAGCTCATGGTGAGTTCTACAACAATAAAATATCCATACAAATTTCCCAATGACGCTGTTAAATGTTTCACTGAAACAGTACTTAGTTTACTTAAATCATGTTGTCTCCCCACCCCTTTTCCACTCCCATAAAAATGGAAGAGTCCATTATTTATGAAGGGCAGGGCATAATGATCATGTGAACTAATGAAGGGAGAGACAAGCTAGATTATAATAGGATGATTTTTGGGGCATAGCATTCCACTCATTGTACAGGGTGTGGCAGAAATACCTCCCATATAGTGCTAAGACATTAGTGGCAATGGTTTCTTCAGCTAGCTAATGTTTTACCATTATGTATGAGGTATTTCTGCCACATCCTGTATTTTGTTTTCATTAATTCTCATTTCCTTTCTTTGTTATGTTGTCTTTGGCTGCTGTACAGACTGTCCATCTTGTTGAACATCATCGTGTTGCATGATGCATATTCCTTTGCAAATATAACATCCGCTGCAAATTCAAATGTAGCATTTAGATTGATCAGTGATTTCTATATTTCATTTTGATCCTGTAAACCCCTTAAGGTCATAATGGCATCACATCTGCTGCAGCCATAATAATAGTGGCATTTTGAATTCAGAGTTTTTCCTCCTCCTAGACTGATGTCCAACATATACAGGGTGGTCCGAAAGTCTTGTCACGCTTATATAATATAATTTTCTATTTCCGATGGCTGACACAAAAATGATAGTGTTCATACAGAACTTCTCGATGTGACACAGCATCAATGAAAATGAATAAACTGAATCCAGTACATGTCCTTTGTATTACTTTTCATTATTTTTGATAGTGGGTGACAAGACTTTCGGACCACCCTGTATATAAATTCTTGTACATATGTATGTCTCTTTGTTATGATGTATATATGTTATATTTTACTAACCAGAAACAAGAGTCAAACAAGTCCTATCATAACAGGTTGATAAAGCTATAGAAAACGAATTAATCAATAAAAACAAAAACAAACAAAAAAGCTATCTTTTGTAATGATTTATCCTCTATGAGAGTACTGAGAAACATTGATTTATGACTAGTATTTCATTCTTATTTCAGCAGCCTTAAAAATGAAGATAATTAAAAGTTTCCATTTTGTTGTAGCTGGTTTAATCAATTATTCCACTAAGTACTGTGTTAATTAGGGTTATAATGTTCCTCTGTTCAGTGAAGCTGTGTTATTTTCAAAAAAAAAAAAAAAAAAAAAACTGCAAATGGCTGCTATCAGAATAATATGGCTGCTCTATAGCTTACTACTTTTTTTTCAAAATGATCTTTACCATGTATAACTTACTTTTGACATAAGGCCCCAAGTATGAGACATGAAGGGAGTATCTAACTCGTTACCAATAACATACAAATACAGTTCTGTTAGGCTGGCAATTGCTGAAATAGCGAAATTCACTCAAAATGTCCACTGTATATTGGCAGATGGTCTAGTCTCAAGTTAACAAAGGCAAAGACAAAGTTAGGATTAGAAAATGAGAAATATGGAACACTCTTAAAATCTCATATATATAAAATAAATTTATACATGCCTGCACACTCAGATCAATATATCACATAAAAGGAGAGATATGAAAGCAATGATTTTAGGGGGTCATGAGGAAGATAAAAGAAAAATCATCTGAAAATTATTTAATATAAGCTAAGAAATTCTGTAAAAGTGAAATCATTTGAAAATATTTAATACAGACAACAGAGAAATAAAGTTGTCAGTTTTGTGTAAATGTCAAGCAACCCTAGTTTCCTTGTTACATTTGGGTTATTTTCATCAAGAGAATCTGAGAAAAGAAAGGATAATTACTTATAAAGTTAAAACCAAGAACTGAAAGAAGGCAGTAAAAATATTTTTATTATGAAATTCGAAAATGAACTAAATACGGTACATTTGGAATGTTCCTGAAAGGTCAGTACAGGACAGGGGGAGAAAATTATCCAGTACTGGACATGTCTAGTATATAAGGGATATCTGGCAAACCCTAGATAAAGCAAGACTTAGAAATTAAGAGAACTTTCTGTAGTGAGACAAATTGGTTTAACAGTTTGTGTAAACAAAGAATGAGATTTTTAGATGGCCTTAGCTACTTGTTAAATTACATTGTTGCTAGGTAACTACTGCCACCTAAGGATAGATTTACCAGGTTAATGATACTAAGTAACACATTGTTTATATGATAGAGTCTAATATGGACATTTTTATTGTTACCAGAGAGAAAGCAAACAAAAAAAGACCATCTCAAGTAAGTAAATATAGGAATGGCATTTATTTCATTAGCAATTGATAAGTTATAACATCCACATGCACAGTTCAATGTACAGCTGAAATATCTGCTTTATATTTTCAGTTCAATGTATCAAACATTGCTGGGGTCAAATAGAAAGCTAATTATATAAGTAAAACAACAAGGAGGGGTAAGAGATGCTGCTTGCACAGTAGGACATCTTTAAGATCAACTTCACTGTTGACCAGGAAATATGGATAAACACACAGGAAGAACTTTCATTGGTTGAGAAAGAAAAAAGAAACCTTTGTCAAGTCAAGTACTTGAATGCATGGTTCACTGATAAGACAAAACAACTGCGGGTACAGAGTGCTAAGGTTTTTGTCAAAGTGCAAATATTGTGGGATTTAGTAAAATAGTTATCACTAGTTTGAAATATTAAATATATTAGTAATTTCTTTTACTTTTTAAAATGCTATTTGTTTGGTTCTTCTGGGGATATATGAATAAAATGTCATCAATGTATCTGAGGTTAGATATATTTAAATGGACTGGATTCTAAAACTTCTATGAACAGACATTCAAGAACATGGATCCTGGGAAAACCCGACTTCTTATTTATAAAAAAAATTTTGAAAAAGTAGCAACTGGCAGGCATATATAAGATATATATATATTAGAATCTGGTCCATTTAAATATATCTCAGCTAAAAAATCCAAATACTTGAGAAAAAGAAGGGAGGAGAAAGTGTGCCAATTACTAAAAACCTGAAGAGTGGACTGAATGTCAATGAAACTCTGGAGTTGAGGTGCTAAATATAACATCAATCAGCTAAATTATATATATATATATATATATATATATATATAAGTGAACATAGAAGTCAACACTTAGAGGCGACAGTCTGTTTCATGCTATATGCAATCGTCAGGCCACATTATCCCATAAATATAGCACACCTTAATATATATATTTATATATATATATATATATATATATATATATATATATATATATAGTAAAGAAAATAATTGAATCCTGCCTAGATTTAAACCCCTGACCAAGAGTTAACCAGGAAAGTGACATCCACTACACCAATGTTATTCTGCTTGAACAGTATAGGAACCTTAACTTGCAAATACTAAGTTAAGCAGATCATACAGATACTACACTGATCTTGGGCAAAAAAGGTTTTGATTTTAAGGGATGAGTTTATTACTTCATAACAATAGAAAATCATCCCCTCATCACTGTTGCATTTGCACAAATACCCTTGGAAAGGTATGAATCCATGTTCCCTCAGCTAGGGGTTAAATATCAGAATAGATTGGGCTTTGCATGGCAACCATTCTGAATCAAAATCTTTGTGGGTAGTTAGTTCTACCCTGTCCTTTATTTTAACCTGACTTGCTACAGAAATGACAACACTATGACATGTAGTGTGGAAAGGCTTCCATCATCATATCATTAGAAGGGAGAGAAACTGCAGCTTGTGATCAAAATAAGTGGGAGGCATACAATTTTCAAAGAACATTCAATGAGTTGGGCAAATGTCAAGCAGACAGCTAGGAAAGGCAAAATCAGTGAATCTACCAATCCATCAATACACATATGATAAATGTGGCATATTTTGTTTTGCCAATGTAGGTTCCATTAACAACAAGATGAATCAAAACAGCCCAGGCCCTGTACAAAACCTGTTATGTCTGCAATAAGCATTGCATGTGACGTGATTTAAAGAGTCATTGTTCTCAAGAAAAAGGAAAAAAAAAAAAAACATTAATCAAACTTGTCAGTGGTTGTCATACGAGTATGTCTATATATACACTCTCTGGGAGGTCATATAACAATGATGTTCACCCTGTACAAGACCCAAGAGTCACTAGAAGTAGAGGATTACAGTGTAAGAAGCATCTCCCCAAGCAAGGTGATAATTCCACCAAAGAAACCAAAGTAAGAGACATGAAAAAGACTTTAGAAGGAACAAAAAACCAGGGATCAGACATTCAAAAGACCAGAGAGGAGTGTGAAACAGATGATAGGCAAACCTATTTCTCTCTTTTATTTATATATATATATATATATATATATATATATATATATATATATGTGTATATGTATGGAGGGGAACACACTTTTCTTAAAATATATCATCATTTTGGACAGCATGAACAAACAATCATTATACAGTAGAAATTATTTAACTTGTAGAAAAAAAAATATTAAAAAGAAAATCAGTAAAAATAAATGCAAATAAATTTTATTATACCCTCCCACCCCCAATGAAACACAGATGCTAAAAAAAAAAAAAACAAATGACAAAGATATTTTATTCAAAGCAAAAGCAGAGTTGTTATTAATCACATCCATTTGCTTTTTGTTTCTATTGAGTACCTGGTTTCCACCCACAAAATGAGTCACACATTTTGATCTTTTCTTAAACACTTTCATTTAATGTTACCTTCATTGGGAGCTTGTGGGGATGAGAGAGAGAGAGAGACGGAGAGGGCAAAAGAGATAGATGGAAAGGGCAAGTGCGAGACGGAGAGGGTAAGCGCAAATGACAGAGAGGGAGAGTGACAACAAAATGGAGTATTAAATTTAAATTCAAATTTTTGTAAACTTTTGATGCTACACAAGATGTGGTAGAAATACCTCCCACATAAGACGTTTGCAAAATGAAGACACTATTGTGATTAATGTCTTACCATTGTGTGGGAGGTATTTCTGCAGCACTCTGTATAATAAACATTCTGGTACTACTTTTATTTGCCATCATCTTTCACAATCTTCTGCAATCATTCAGGCACCTTCATAATTCTTTTCCCCTTAAAGAATTCTCTCCTTCCTGGTCTTTTCGAACAGGAGTAGAGTTTTGTCCCTTGTTTTGTGTATAGTGTTGGGTTTCCAGTTCCTTCTAAAGTCTACTTCAACTCTATACTTCTAAAATCTCCATCTGCACTCTGAAATGTTATTTACTAATTATTTATTTCCTTTTTTTTCTCTCTACTCAATAGGAGTGGATAAATTTGCCTATTGTCCGGCTCACACTCCTCCTCAGTCTTTTGAACAAGAATAGAAGTTCATCCATAGTTCGTTTAGGGTTGGGTTTCCAGTTCCTTCTAAAATCTTTTCATTCACTTAGTGGCATTATCACCTTACTTGTGGTAAATTGATTAAAGTGAAAAAGAAAAAAACATTTGACTAATTCTCTGCAGTCATCCATGGAAGAGATTTAATTTAATTTTTTTAACACCTTTATGCATCATTTAATGCCAAAATTTTCTTTACTTAGAAGCTTTATTAGGTTTGGTTTGGTTTATTTTGTTTTACGGTATATCAGCCGCAAGGTTATTTAATGCTGACAAGATTTTTAGAATAGGTTTGTATGAACAGAATATGCATTCTTTGTAAAAAATCAGTTTGTAGATCAGGTCTCATTGACATATTTTTGTAAAGGTTTTTTTGTTGAGAGCCAAATGTATGGCTGGGAATATTTAAAAAAAAATATATTGCTGGTATTTTTACAATAAAAATCTATTTTTATACTTTCATAGTGTTTTGACCCCAGTTTGGGGGTTAACTCTTTGCCCATAGCTGGGACCCTAACAGGTGCTACCAGCCAGTGTCAGGGTGAACCTGAGAACAACAGCAATTAAGAGATGGTTTCACACTCCTCAAAACTTCCTGATCAGAGGCCTTGCTGCTAGATGTAGTTTATCATCATACCCAGGATGTAGGAGTTTGAAGTAATAAAAATATGATACATGTTATTCTGTTTTCATAATTTCATACATGGTAAATGATACTCAGTTTTTGCACATATTCATGTGGTCATGATTAATAGATGTGGTGACTTGTGCATTTTATATTATAGTTTTGTTGAAGTTATATTTTGGAATACAGTTTGAGTTTAATTGTAAGATATATAGCTTAATGTCATGGAAGAGTTCTTTCACATTGGTATTTGGTTGATTTTGTTTAGCAGCTTATCAACCTCTATGGATTATTTATGCTGAAATTTAAATATTTTGAATCCAATTGCACACCTTCAACTACAGATAAAATGTATTGTTGGTAATTTTACTATAAATATGTATTGCTGGTATTTTTATACATTAATGTTTTACTTTTGTTTGGGGTTCACTATTTGCCTATAGCTGGGACCCTAACAGGTGCTACAACTCCAGGTCTGGGTGGACCTAGGAACAGCAGCAATTAAAAGGTGGTTTCATGCTCCACAAAACCTCCAATCTCCCGATTAGAGGTCTTGCTGCTGGATGTTGTTTATCATCAGACCCAGGACTAGAATTTAATTTTCTTGGGAGCTTTGAAGTAAATATGTTATTCTGCTTTCACAACTGAATACATGGTAGATGATACTCAGCTTTTATGCATATACATATTTGTGTGGACATAATTACTAGAGACAGTGATGTCTATGTTTTATATTGTAGCTTTGTAGCTATGGGCAAATAGTTAAACCCCCACCCAAAGAAAAAAGAAACTACAAAAGTAAAAATACATTTTGATTTCTTTAAGAAATTGTAGGATATTATATGGATTAATGTCTTGAATGTTAATTCATGTTGATTGCTATAATGTTGGTAATTTTACTGTAAATAGGTATTGAGGGTATTTTTTTTTAAGATAAAATGTATTGCTGGCAATGTTACTATAAATAGGTATTGCTGGTAGTTTTCTTTTATACAAAAATGTATTTTTACTTTCGTAGTTTATTTTTTTTTTTCTTTGGGTGGGGGTTTAACTATTTGCCCATAGCTAGGATCCTAACAGGTGCTACCGTTCTGGGTCAGGGTGGACCTGGGAACAACAGCAATTAAGAGGGAATTCCAAGCTGCTCAAAACCTCCAATCTCTTGATCAGAGGCCTTGCAGCCAGATGTAGTTTATTGTCATACCAAGGACTAGCCATGAAGTGAATACTTTTTCTGTTGAAAGATTTCTTTAAAAACCTGAAAGAAAATTAACCTGAATCTGTCAAATACAACAAATGAAAATTGCCAAACCAAACTCGGACAAATAAAGATGTTGTCCTACATTATCCTGATGGGATATTATACCAGCTCTCTTGACTAATTCCAGATATTTCAGTTGGTTAAACTAGGTGCAGTACCTGTTCAAATCAGTCGTTCGCTTCTCAGATAGGTGTTTGCAATAGAGGACTCCTAATTCCTGCATAATTTTTGGAAGGAAGAAGACTAACTTTTAGTGCATTTTAGCAGTGGTTAATGTCACCCAAATCACAATCTTACCCATTTATAAGATACAGTTTTCATAAATGCTTGAAGAGAAACAAATATTTGGAAGCTACACATCAAAGCAATGAACATAACCCAATGTAAATTATTGTTCAGTAATTGAATTCTAAATTCATTTTCTACAGCTAATCAACGGGTTAAGGGTTATTTAAAAAGCCTGAAGATATTTTTAGATTGAAAAAAAATTTTTTGGTGGTTGTGGTGGGGGGAGGTAATAATGGTAATGATACAAGTCCTACTAATTAACCTATAATTGGGGAGTATATATGTGGTTTCATGCCTTTCCCCAAAGCTATTTGTGCGTAAATGAATATAACGAATTCCACTGAAATTGGAACTCGGCTCTCTGATTAACAATTCCAAGCCATTATCTATTACACCAGCCACACATCCATGCATACAGCACCTGGTATTTCCAAGTGGTTACCCATTTAGGTAGTGACCAGGCTTGACATTGTTTAATTTTGGTGATCATACAAGAAACAGTGTTTCAATGTGATGTGGCCATAAACCTTTGTTGAATTAGACATTTGGTATGTGAGTATGTAGGCTATCTACTCTCTTAAGTTATTTTCAAATAATGCCTTCAGTATTTTAACTATTTCTCTATGTATAAATTGCACAATTTTGAGATGCAAAAAAAAAAAAAAATAAATAAATATTGTATATCAATCTGGGTAACCTGTAGGAAATTGTGAACTGAAGCCCTTATTTAATTTACAGGGTAAACTGTTCTTGTTCCACTGCCCATATTTAGGAATATCTAAATAGCAGTACTAAAAATAATAGATATGGGCAGTAGAACAAGAACAAGTTTACCTAGGTTGGTCGAACTATGGCTGTCTGGCGATTTTTATTATCTTTTTTATTATATTTATATTATTATATATTATTATTTATATTATTATTATATTATTTATATTATTTTTTTTAGGGATGGTGAAATTTGGGTCTTCCAGTTATCAGTTTATTTCTCTATCACCACAAAGTTCAGTTTTCTGTAGGTTACCTGGATTGATCTACTCCAGATGAAAGCCAGAAGACAAACTGCTTGAAATGTTCTGATAACAAAGAGGAGGACAATAGTCAGAATGTAAAGAGTGTAAATAATATTGAAAAAGGTTTATTTTCTTCTTTCAATGTTAGAAACATTTTAATGGCATCTTCTCATACCATCTCATTAACTATTATAGAAGTGGGCATTTTCTTGAAAGCAAGCAAGAAAAACTGGTTCTGCAGAAGGATGATGAGAATACCATGGACAGAACATGTAAGAAACAGATATTTTAAGGAAAATGGAAACAAAATGAACACATATTCAGAAAGAATTTCTAGAGCATGTAAGGAGGAAAGATGGCCTGGAGAATCTGACATACTAAAGGCAAGAGGAACAGAGAAACTGACTGAACAATCTCATGTAAATGGATGGGAAGAAAGGGATCAGTATAGACAAAACTTACTAAAAGTTACAAAAGATAAGTTATGGAGAGTCATGATCAAATAACAGTCACTAGTCAGTGTTATGGTCTGGATAAAAGTATTTTATAGGGAGGTAGTCACTTCTCTTTACTCTGAGGATTGGTTCATCAAGAAAATTTTAGTTATTCAACAAACCAAGCATGAAATGACTTCCAGAGATTTTTCAGTTACCCAATTTTTAAATTTTCCCTGCAGAACTGTGGTGCCAAGTTATGAAGTGGTTCTTTTTAAAGAAATGGAACAAAGAATTCCAGATGTTTATTATCAGTAAGACAAAACTATTTTTGTATTTCCTTCTGATTTCTGGAAGATAGAGAAAAAGAATGAGTACCTAGTATTCTTGAGGACAAAATGATTAAAATTTATATACAAGTTAAAAATTCAAACATTTAATCCTAGTAAATCAATGATCATAAATATGAAGTCCAAGTTGAATTTTTTTTTTTTTAAGGCTTATAAAATCTTTGCTTGGACACCTACTGTGGAATGAGTTAAGCTCACATTGCAGACCAATTCATTGGGTTAAATAATAGAGTAGACTGAGCTCTCTAGCCATGTCAAAAAGTCTAAAAAAAGCAATCAAGGCAATAGGAACCATGCCACTATCTTTCCCACTACAGTGAATCCTCCATATTTGCAGGGGTTAGGGACCAGGATCAACTGCAAATAGTTAGAATTTGTGAATATTTGCAACCCTGCTAAAAGTGCTTATAAGGACCTATTTTGATTGTTGAAACCCCATATGCCTTAACTTTTCATCTTGAACACTTTAGAAACATTTCAGACCCTTTTAAAAAGATTTTTGAAAAATAGTATTGGCGACTATACACTTAACATGTTTTCTTTCATACATAAAATAACTGTTTTTAATTACACAGATTGATACAACCATTGAAAATACTGTATAAAATATGTGTAATAAGACATAAAATATGAAGTTTAAAACATTTTCTAAAAACAGAATTGTGATGATGTCCCAGACTTATCATAAGCCACTTTTAAGACCCCAGCCACAGCCCCTAACAAAGAACAAAGCCCAAGAACTATGTATGTTTTTGCATTTTTTTTTTTTTTTTTTTTTTTTTTTACAGTGAAAATGTACAATTCTGCCAATTTTTACCATAAAAATGAACTGTTATATGTTTTAAGTCACTTAAATAACAGGAAAATAATACAAGAATATTTTAAATATGTTCTATCAAAAAAATACACAAATTGAGGGAATAATTTGTACACAGGTCCTTCAGAAAAACTCACAAATATTTGGGGTTTCCGTGAATAACAAGTACATATGTTCTAAAGAAAAATCCGCAAATGTGTGAAACCGCGAATGCTGAAACGCGAATAGATGGGGCCTCACTGTCATGCATGGGAATTTGCAGATTATAAAGAAAAAGAATCTGAGGAGAGTCATGATTGCCTACACCATGAAGAGAGATGGCATATTTAAGCAAAAAAAAAAAAAAAAATTAAGGTTTTGGTATTATATATAATCACATACTTTTTTTTTTCTATCTCATCAATGCTGGAGACATTTCATCTATAATTCTGTGGGTTTATATTATTTACATTGTTTGGACTGTTGTCCCCATCATTATTATCATGTTCACAATGTTTTTTGGTTGTTGTATGCTTTGGCCTTCTTCAGGTGACTGGAATTTCAAACTGAACCCTTTATTTTGTCTACCAGGGTATATTGTTCGAGTTCCATGTGCCATGCCTCTTCTGGAGCTCTCACCTGAAAAAAGGCTGGAGCATACAACAGCCAATATTAATAATTTTATGACAGTTGAGCACAACAGTCTGAACAATGTAAATAATGTAAAAAAATATCTCATCTCAGAAATATAGACAGAAATTCTGTGGGTGTTGCTTTTATTTTTTTTTTTTAGTTTGCTTGGGTGGCAACCAGTCTAAGAGGAAAAAAGCTGAATTCTTGACTGTGGGGAAAGCAACAGGAAACAACACCATCTTTCCCAAGAATGCATGGTATTTTATTCTCTAGAAAAGAAAAGGAATATATGTAGAACCATGATTGCCTAAATCCTGAAATGATGTCGTATTAAGAGAAGAGAAAAAAAGTTAAATCCTAGAGGTGACCAATAATTGTTGCCTTGTGCCACACTAAACTTATATAACTATTTGAGAAGATGGCTTGTTCTGTTAAACTCATGTCCTAAGGTTCATCTTGCTCAGGTAAAAGCAAGGATTTTGAATGCTGATTTTCAAAATAAGCAAACACTAAACTTTGAAGGGTGTGGGGTGGGGGATGTGCATGTGTTGTAATGATAGCATCTATAAATGAAAAATCAGTAGAGCTGAGTTTGAATCCTAGTAGAGTTCATTACATTCAATCATATGCAAAATACCCTTGGGAAAGGCACAGTATGGAGTACTGTTGCTATACCCAGGCCTCACTTTCTAGTTTTGATAAAGTTCAAAAGCGTATCCGAGTCCTTATGGATGAAGAATTATTTTCCACACTCCAACCTCTCTCTCTCTCTTTCACAGGTGGGATGTAGAGAGCCTCTCACAGCTCTGTTGCCACTACCATGGAAAGTGCTAGGACGAACCACATCTCCTGGTTCTATCAGGTCTGATCATCATGCCTTGAACCCACCATGCCACTTACATAGTAGCAAACCACCCCCATTCCCTTCATATTCCATCAGTGAGAAGTAAAATCCACTGAAACAGCTTCTTCCTGTAAACCACTATGCTATGAAACAGACTCCCAAGAGAATGTTTCCCTGATCACTGCAATCTTAACCTGTTCAAGTCTAGCGTCAACTGTTAACTTCTCCTCCTATCCATATAAACTACTCCTTAACATAACCCTCTACCTTGAGTGGCCCCCAGGCCTTGTACAGGTTGAACCTTACTGTAATAAAAAAACAAACATATATATACTAGTGTAGAAATCTACTTCATGTATAATGCAATCCTGAATTTTTTCCATGATTTTTAACCCCTCCAAAAAAAAAAAAAAAAAAAAAAAAAAATATACCTGTGTATAATGCAAAATGCAATGGTCAATGAAAATGCATGATTTTTAACCTCTTCCAAAAGATTACCTGTGTATAGTGCAACCCCCTATTTTTGCCATAAAAACTGATCCTAAAAAGTTGCACTACACAAGTATATATGGTATGAATCCATTTCCCCCACTATGGGTTAAATAGGACTTGTATCTAGAAAAATCATTGTTATCTGCCAAAAATTGTTAATGCAGTATTCACTTCATAAACAATTCTTACAATCCCAAAATATGTTTTGCCTTTAAATAACCCATGAAGCGTTAAGTTGTAAAAAATGAATTAAATTGAACAAAGAAAAATAAAATAATTTAAATTAATTATTGATCATTTCATTTTCTGCAGTATATCAACCTTTTGTAGGTTATTTAAAACCAGAAAATATTTATATTGTAAGAACTTTTTTGCAGATAATTACACAAGTCTTACTAATTAATCCATAACTGGGGGTGAAGAGGTGGCTTCATATCTTTCCCAAGGATATTTGCATATAAGTATATAATGAACCCAATTGGAACTTGACACTCCAATTCACAATTCTGAACCATTATCCATTGCAGCACCTGGTATTACTAAGCGGTCACCTATCTAAGTACTGACCAAGCTTGATGTTGCTTAACTTGTGTAATCATTTGGTTGGGAGGGGAGGTACCGGTGTTTGAATGCGAGGTGGGCTTTGGCCGTAAATTAATTAAAATAAAAAATAAAAAAAAACAAAAAAAACAAAACACCTTTATTCCCCCTCCACACACCATTTTTTTCCCTTTCAGTGACAACCTGTACCTCTGTCACATGCTGACAACCAGGAAGCAGATTGTAATTAGAGTTTCACTTCATGTGAAATTATTTTGTATGAAAAAAAAAAATCTTTAATATTTTCTGATCTGAATGATTTAAGAAATTCAAGAAATTTGATCTGCTTTGGATTAAAAGTGAAGGTGGTGGGGAAATAGTAGGAAATTCAAGAGTGAGTGAGGGGGGTACTTATCCTACACACTACTGGAAACATTTCAAATATTCATCAATTTCCATTTTTATTCTTTCTTTCAGTCTGTAATGCTCTCAAAGATCTTTTATGTTTTGTGTTCCTTCAGAACCTGGGTGATCATGGCTCTCTTTAACTTCCTAACTTTTGTAGCTTGAAGCCAACTTTATACCCTGTCTGCCAGTTCCTGTTCTGACATCTATTTACCTCACCTCATAAAGTAGGTTACTTGATGTTTCCTTCTCACCCTCTGGTTTTAAATATGTCCTGTGTGTACTACCTTAAAATGAAACCTTTAGCCACCTGCATTACTCATATCACTCTCCTTTTCACTGAATTCTTTTGCAAGGCCTCTTAATTGCAGTATCCTTATTGTTAATTTCACTTAAAGTTGTTTTCTGTTGGCATAGCAGGATATGGCAACACAACTTTGAAATTCAAACAAATTATTGTTCATGGATCAGAATCATTTTAAGTGGCAGTATAAACTTATTAAAAGCAAAAAGTCATACACAGGATTTACCCCCCCCACACACACACACACAAAAAAAAAAAAAAAGATAAATTTCTGGAATCAGAAATAATTTACAATAATTACATTCAGACTCTTGTCCTTATCTTTGTTATCACAAAGTTTTGGCTGTCATGACTTTTGGCTTTTATTAGGCATATATCAATCCGTGTGACCTACAGGGGATTCTGAACTGAACTTTTTATTCAATCTACAGGGGTAAACTGTTCTTGTTCCACTGCCCATGTCTAGAGATGGCTCACCTGTTTTTTTTTTTTTTTTTTAAGTATTGCTACTGAGTTATCCCTAGATATGAACAGTGGAATGAGAACAGATTACCTGTGTAGATTAAATAAAGTGTTCAGTTAGATCCTATTAGTTTTTCTTGCACTTTATGATTATGGAACTCTTCTAGATTCCACCAATGACCTTCAAATTTTAAATACAACACCAATCTCCATTTCATGTTTTCCAGGTTCCCGTTCATTTATGGTCCTTTCACCTCATTACTTTCACTCTAAGTAGACCCTTTGCGTTTTAGTGGCATTAGGAGCCGTTGATGGCTGTACTGGCACAAAGTCACAAGTCATCATGACCGAGGGTTTGAGCGTACTGGCCTTGTTCAGATTGTTGATCACACTAGATAATGCATTCTCTCCTAAAAACTGTAACTAAGGTCTACTCAGCATAGTTGCAGTATAAACCATAGATGGGCTCTGTGGGTGTTGAACAAACACAAAATGTGCCTGAGCAGGTGTCTGCAATAGGAATTAGCAAGCCACCCTCATAGACAGGTATCCTCAAATACAAGTGGCCAGCTATTATCATATATATGTATGTGTGTGTGTGTGCACACCAGACAATAGGCAAATCTTATAAATTAATTTAAAAGTCCTATAATGTATGATAAACTTCTCTTTAATAATTCTAGATTTGATCAATGCAATCCTCCACCACTCTGGACACTTGTTCATCAAATGCAGTTTATGAGAATGTAAATGGAAAGAACCCAAGATATGCTATAAAGGAAATAGAATGATCAGCAATATCATTTTATCTTCTTACTTAGTCATAGATATTGATTAATAGCAATTGTTTACCTTTAAAAGATTATTGCTACTTAACACAATCTATAACAACTGGCAAAACATTCTTCTATTCGTCATATCATGTACAATTTCTCACAACACAAACAGAAAAATTGCAACACTACACAGGATGTCCCATAATGATGTGACACATTTTAAATTCAAGTATCTTGGATTGTATGGAAAAAAAAAAAAAGAAAAAAAAAAGACTACCAAATATGTTTATTACTTAACTGATATATAAGAGTTCAACATTATCTAAGATTTGATTATTACATCCCTGAGGAGGTCATCACCATGAAGAGAACATGTACAAACTCACTCTCTTATTTCAAACATAGTGCAGCTTAGCATATCAACTGGAATGCCTGTGATCTCTCTACAGAGGCTTTGTACTGTGAGAGTGAGATCATAGATTTTCTCTACGTGGTGATGACCTCTCAGAGATGTAATATTCAAATCTTAGATATATATATATATATATATATATATATATATATATATATATATATATATATATAACCACTCATATTTGAGGATACCTGTCTATTAGGGTGGCTAGCCAATCCTTATTGCAGACACTCACTCAGGCACATTTGTGTTTGTTCAACACCCACAGAGCCAACCTGTGGTTTATACTGTAACTATGCTGGGAGACAGTGTGTTATCTTGCGTGATCAACAATCTGAACAAGGCCAGTACACTCAAACCCTCGGTCACAATGACTTATGACTTTATGCTAGCACAGCTATTGACGTCCCCCAAGGGTTCTGTCTACCCAATTACACTCACAACCTGTGGTATGGTTTTCAGGCATCACTTTCCAAAGGTGCCACACGCTGTGATCACTCCCTTCAGACCAATAACATCAGGAAGTTTACTACCTGACAAATCAACCGTGGTGAGATTCGAACCTACGTCTCATGGTCAGAAAGCGAACATTCTAACCACTCAGCCATGTGCCCTTTTATATATATATATATATATATATATATATATATATATATATATATATACACACACAGCTATACCTCTCCCTATGTTGTTAATTGGTTCCAGAGGTCACAACTTAAATCAAAATAATCACACTATAAACTGCAAATAAGCACTCCCCCATTACATATTACAGTATTTATGATATGTGCATACAGTATTCTGAATAAAATAATTTATCAATGATATAGCCTTATGCTTATCATTAGCAATGAAAGAATGGTCTGGCAATTTTTTCCAATATAATCCAGTTTTGTCAACGTTAAAATTCTGTTCAGGAAGAAACCCATTTCCTTCAATGATCTTAGCCAATGCTTTAGGAAAATTGGCTGCTAAGTGCGCAGAAAATTTACAATTTAAGGAAAGAATTATTTTGGAATTGTTTTTTAAAGTTGATATATTTCATCCATATTCTTGACTAAGATAAGGATATCATCAATATATCTTCAGTAGATGGAGGGTTTTTTAAATTTATTAAATATATTATTTTCAAGACATATAGAAATTACTAGAACACTATCCTGTTGTACATATATATTATTTTTTTGATTGTGAAATGGGACTTTAGTAGTACAAGTTAACAGTAGTTTCTCTAATATACTAGGACTAATTTTAAGTGGAGGATGGATTATTGTATGTTTCTTATAATAGTTTCCTTAACTGGGACATTAGTGAATAAATTTTCAATGTCAAATGAGGCTATGGTTTCATTATTAGCTTTTTCTTTTTTTTAGAATTTAAATTACTTCAAGATTTGATTTTATGCTATATTTACTGGGATTTTTATACTATATTTATGGTGTAATAAGATGGTTTATGATTTTTGGTTTGGTTTGTTTTACGGTATATCAAGCTCTATGGGTTATTTAATGCTGACAAGATTTTATTGCTGGTAATATTTTTTCCAAAAATGTATTACTGCTAATATTTTTTTTAATGTATTGCTGGTAATAATGTTTTTCATCAAAAATTCATTTACAAAAAATGTATTGCTGGTATTAAAAAGTATTTTTTACACTTACATAGACTTTTGACCCCAGTTTGGGGGTCAACCTTTTGTCCATAGCTGGGACCCTAACAGGTGTTACTACCCTAGGTCAGGATGGACCTGGGAACACCAGCAATTAAGATGTGGTTCCATGCTCCTCAAAACCTGCTGATCAGAGGCCTTGCTGTTGGATGTAGTTTATCGTCTTATCTGGGCACTATGATTTTTGTTATTTGATAAACAGGAGTGTGAATTTGAGATATAATAGGATGGAGAGGATAGTTTTATTTGTGTATTTTTATAGTGCTATAACCAGGTGTATAATCCCCCACTATCTTAGGAAGCTTAAGACTGTCTTGTCCAGCATCATTAGCTGTGATAATTTTGTTAATTTTTAATTTTAGTTGGTTAGTAGGAGATATGTATATTGCGTGTATGCTAAAATCTTCTTGGCTTGACCCATTACCCAAAGTGGTCAAAGATCAAATTATTTTAAAGGTTATCTTGGTTGACCTGAGAAATTTATCATCCCATGTGTATATACATTTATATATAATTACAACAACTTGCTATATCTGTGGGAGAAGAGTGTTCTAATATCTGGGATAGAGTGTTTATAGATATACACAATGTGGACATAGAAATTAACACTGCAATATGATGTGTTTTATATATAGAGACTTGGAAGTTAGTTTAATAGCTTGTGGGACAATGACTTGAATGAAGTGACAATCACAACTACCAGTAGCCACAAGTTCAAACAATAAACTCCACTTCACTATAGCAACTTGACCACAACAAACAAAATCTTCAATCTCTTGAGTCAGCCAATGTTATCTCTTCATAAAGATATGAAATGTCCTTGGAAACACAAAATTCTGGTGAAGAAAGGGAAAAATTGAGGAGTTAAAACACAGGCTTAGCTATTAATATAAACAGCATTTAGTTAATAAGATGACTCTTTGATTAACAGTTTGATGAAAAAAAAAAAATTATTTTGATTATTTGATTGTAAGCAAAGCAATAGCAGCATTAAGATGCAAGTGGTTACTGTGAGTGAAAGAGAATGAGAAGACTTTATTGAGGAGAAAGGACAATAAAAGAACAGAATTCAGGAAAACAGAAGATGGTGATAATGCCACTAAGAGGTAAAGGGATTACTGGTAGTGAAGACTGTAATACGGAGAAAATAAAATAAAAAGAACTGGATGTTCTGTACTTCAGAGCATTCGACCAAGACCAACAATGAGAAATTGCATACACCGTCATTTTATTTCTAGTAAATGGCATTTTCTTATTTCCTCCCAAAACGGGCCTGCACAGCCAGGCAACAATGTTATAACAATGAAGTCAGAAAAGTCTTAATTTTGTTAGCATTTTATTTAACTTTTTTATTTTTATAGTACAGCAAATGTACAACTAGGGGTCTATCACAGACTGGCCACTTCACATTGCATTTTCTCATTTGCAATTTTCTTTTTACAGTGAGGTTCACCCTGTACAAGACACGGGGACAACTTGAGGTAGTGAGTTACAGATCAAGGGAATGATTTAAAATGTTTTATTTGTTTTACATCTTAACTCATGAGTTATTTAATTCCGGAACATTGTGGAGTGTAAGAATTTATTTTTAGAGATGAATACTGCATTAACAAATTGGAGGGGGGTAGATAATGTGTCACTGCTGACACTTGAGTTTGAACATAGATCACCGGTGAGCAAACACAGGCAATCCCATTATTGAATTAAGTAAACCACGTGACCATAGAGGAAATGCATATATGTAGGAAGTCATGTGACATCCATTTCTATTCTATCCTCTATTACGATACGGATCATCATTTCTAGTTTATACTATTTCTCTATTCGGATAACTATACAGATTACTGTTTGAGCGAATATTATTGTGCAAGTGTTATTCGGAGGCGTCTGGCACCAGCATTGTTCAACGGTGTACTATAGTTGTATCGGTGATTACAAAGTCTCTACTACAATGAGCATTACAAAAGTGACAACAAGTATTCATTGGCATCACAAAATTGTCAAACGAGTGTTTGTTGACATCACAAAATAATGATACAAATCCTACTATTTAACCCATAGCAGTGGGAGGAAATGGATTAATACCTTTCCCAGGGGTATTTGCACATGTGTGTAATTAACCTGAGTGGAATTCAAACACCACTGTCCATTACACCATCTGCACAGCCCACAAGGAAATGAAAGCTAAAATAACACCATAGCAGGAAAAAAGAAAAAAAGTATTGATTTGACTATATTTGATTTGCCAGGCATGGTCTGGTGATATGTAGGTGATACTGGAAATATCTTCACTGCTACTTCTGTTTTTTCTAATGACAGACTAACAAACCAAATCTTCCCTTTGGCCAGTGAGAATAGACACTCCAACTACCGCTATACACATCTCTATATCAGGATACATGGTTTGCGACTAATTTTATCTGCAACCTGACCTATATAATCCTGCAATCAGAGTTCTTTAACTTCCAAGTGACTTAATCCAAATATTAACTTAATTTCCTTTCCTCCTACTTATGAATGGTTCACATTGTCAGACTTATGGTTGGTCACAAGAAACCAAGCCCTTCAGTCCCTGATAAAAATCATTAAGAGCCCACTTCACTTTGTGGGTGTTCTAATCATGACCTGAATCCCATTGTGTTACTAAGTAACTTTTAGGCCACCTGACATAATTGCCAATGCATTTATGTTGGACATAAAATAGCCCATCTTTTAATAGTGTTTGTGTTAATGCCTAACAACAGGCAAAGCTGTTCTTAGTTTTTATGATGCATTTATATTATACACTATTCAACTTATACTCTGCATTGTTTAAAGACTTATTAAATCAGATTATCATCTAGCAAGATAATCTAATAATGCCAGATAAACACAAGAAATTATCTTAATGATTAATGTCCTACAGTATTCAGTAGATCAAGATGTCAGATGTAATTGAAGGGCATTAAAGTGGTCATCATTAACATTTTGAACTACTGTATTGTTATAGCTTCATTGCCTGTTTTTGTTTATATTGGATACTCTGCAAGAGAGACCAAGATAATCAGTAACCCAAAGCCACTGTCTAAATAGATGTCGCTAAACAGGTAGAGTATTGTATTGCTACTACCTGTCAATGATGGCTTGGAAATAGTGTTAATTTAAAATAAAAATTAAGAAATTGACATTTCAGTGTTTTGAAAATGTGGGCTTTAAGTTTTATACAAATGTATAAATATGCCCATAGCAGCAAAAATGTTAAGGACCAGAGCAGAGTAGACCAGAAAAGGCAGGAGTGGACCAGAGTAGACCAGAAAAGACAGGAGTGGACCAGAGTAGACCAGAAAAGACAGGAGGGACCAGAGAGACCAGAAAAGACAGGAGCGGACCAGAGAACCAGAAAAGGCAGGAGGGACCAGAGTAGACCAGAAAAGGCAGGAGCGGACCAGAGTAGACCAGAAAAGGCAGGAGCGGACCAGAGTAGACCAGAAAAAGGCAGGAGCGGACCAGAGTAGACCAGAAAAGGCAGGAGCGGACCAGAGTAGACCAGAAAAGACAGGAGGGACCAGAGAGACCAGAAAAGACAGGAGTGGACCAGAGTAGACCAGAAAAGACAGGAGCGGACCAGAGTAGACCAGAAAAGGCAGGAGCGGACCAGAGTAGACCAGAAAAGGCAGGAGCGGACCAGAGTAGACCAGAAAAGGCAGGAGCGGACCAGAGTAGACCAGAAAAGGCAGGAGCGGACCAGAGTAGACCAGAAAAGGCAGGAGCGAACCAGAGTAGACCAGAAAAGGCAGGAGCGGACCAGAGTAGAATAGAGTAGACCAGAAAAGACAGGAGCGGACCAGTGTAGAAGAGACGAGACATGACCAGACCAGTGGAGACGAGACGAGACATGACCAGACCAGCGGAGACGAGATGAGACATGACCAGACCAGCAGAGACGAGATGAGACAAGTGAAGTGTAGACGAGATGAGACAAGTGAAGTGTAGACGAGATGAGACAAGTGAAGTGTAGACGAGATGAGACAAGGAAAGACAAGACCAGATCAGAGTAGACGAGACAAGGATAGAGTAGATGAAAAAGCAAACAACACAAACAAAAAAACAAAACACAACAAAAAAACAAAACACAAACACATCACAGCACAACATACAAACAAAACACACAACACAACACAAACAAAACACAAGAAAAACAAACATGTTTAAGTTGTTCTGAATAGCACTATCACTAAGTTGATGACTACGAAAAGCCCATTCAAGATTAACCTTTTGTAAATTCATATATTGATACTTGAGTAGCCACATAAACTGAACATAGACAACATACTGTTCTTGCCTTGGGGAGACTATAGTCTTCACACATTTAAATTAAACTGCCACAACACAAACCTTAGATAGGAATCAATATCACTTACAGATATGACTCAGGCCACTTTTGCAATCACACCCACCATCATTGAACCTGAAGCACAGAGAAAGGAGTCCTTTGAATCCAATAGCTCTGGCCATAAATGTAGGTTAGCTATCTTGTGTTTGTTTTGACGAGACAATATCAGCTAAGGAGATTTTAGATTGCCAGATGTTGTAAGTTAAAAACAAAACTTCAAATCAGAGCAAAAAGTATTAGGATGTTTAGAAAGTAATTACAAGTTTCACCATCATGAATTACGAGTCAGTCAGCCAACCAAGGTTGAAGGGTAGGAAACTGTGTTTAGAATTTAGCATCTCTGCTATCTAACAGTGTGTCATCAGTAATGCATTTCAGAGGATTATAACTAAGAGGATTATATAGCAACATATGAGGACGAGTTAAAAGTAATGCAACTCGTTTTATTATATAAGAAATAAGGAACACAATCAAAGATATATCAAGATATAGCTATACATCACAGGTGCACACCCCTACTTTTCAACAGTCACCACTTCTATCAATGGCAGTGTCTCTCCTAACTTCCATAAAAATCAACTGGCTACTGATGTAACCAATTCCTTACAGCAGTTTTCACTTCACCACCTGACTTAGAACACTCAGACTTCTGTCTCTTTGATTCAATGGAAGAGGCACTGTGGGGAAAAAGATATGTGTGAAAATGATATACAAATGAACAGGTTTGCCAAACATGTACCCACCAAAAAAAAAAAAAAAAAAAAAAATTCTTAAAGATGCCATAGAAGGATATGACTACAGAAACAAATTCAAATTTACCATTGGCAGGACTAAAATTTTGCTTGTTGAAAATAGTCACCTACAGAGTGCTAAAGTTAATGTTCTTTCTCTTTAATAGATTTTTTTTCCTTGTATTCTCTAACATTCAATAATCCCTTGTGTCTTGGTGGTTTTATTGACTTGCTTTGGATGAAAGGATAAAACACAAAATGATGGGAAATTTGTAACTATCTCAGCAAGTGAGGAAGTGTTTTTTGTTTTTAGTATTTGAAAAGAAACTGAAAAGAGATAGGAATCTCATTTTCACAAACAATAGAATAAATGTTTTGTTTGAGAAGAAAAGGAAGAGAGGAGAAAAGCTGCAACAGATGACAATGAATCTGTTCAATGAATCAATAATTCTTTTGTAGGCCTTCTTTAGCTGAGTGCTCCATGTTGAACCATGAATGACTGCCAATGATATCTGCAGAATAGGAAGCGGGAATATTATTATTATACTTTACATTGTTAGCTACATGCCTTATTAAAGCAAATTAATATTTATCTTCTAATTTGTCTGGTCACAAACAGGTTTTTTTTCTTGATTCTTTTAACACAAGGTTAAAGCTAGATATATCAGTACTCCTGGGCATAACAAATGCGGGCCTAACAATTCAGTTCTTACAATTGAACTGCCACTAACTACACATGATTGGATTATAGTGGTTAAGGCTTTTATATAATATAATATATATCTTTTAGGCATGTCTGATTGAATAAATTACAGACATTATGTCTGCTAATTTTTAACAAAATCTGAATAACCTTCCGTGTACTGATATTAAAGGATGAGAAAAATGTGCTATAACTGTTTAAATTTTTTATTTTAATTTCCCAAGTACTTTCGATCTTCTTCCAAGATCATCTTCAGGGGTGCAGGTAGTACAAAACTATATGTTGTTCAAGGGTACAGGTATATATACAAAGCTGTGCACTGCTATCCATTACCATAATTTTTCATTATGCTTTTAAATGCAAATGGTTGCCAATGTGCAGAATGTGCATTAGAATGTGAAAAAAATTATCCATTATTGAATATTTCTTCATTATGTCATGGTCATGCATGCATTAAAGCATGAAAAAACTGTTTCTTTACAGGCATTTCAGAACATTACTGCAGTATTCATAGTTAATTCTGTTCAGTATCGGCTTTAATTTTTTTAATATAAATTGCTTTTAAGATCTGTAGCTTGAATTTATTATTTTCTTGTTGTAGTATAGTTGTGTTGTCGATCAGTAATTTTTTATATTGTGAATGTGGACAGGAATGTTGTAGATGTCTCGCGATGGACAAATACAACTTGTAGAACTTGTTTTTGTTTATTTGTAAGTTTGTATGTTATGCTATAAACTATTAAATGTGTTAAAATTGCATAAATACTATTCAATTATATCATTACATCTGAAATATTGATTTTTTTTTTTTAGCCTATTGTATATATGGGATAATCAAATTTTTGGTTTCAAGGGGTGGGGGTTACTGTTTTCAAAAACAAATCAATGCCTTTTTCATTATTTTTGAACAAAAGTTGGATTTATGATGCAGGAACATAGGGTTACGAAAAAATACATAACCCTAAACTCAAACAGGACTAAAGGAAAACTTATCTCAGCCAATGCATTTTGTCTTCTACAGGCTTTATCAAGGCAAATGTAATGATTTTATTTTCTAAAAAGAATTTATAATCAGAAGCTGAAATATCAGCTAAGATAAGTTTTTTTTCTTTTTACAGATTTTAGTTATATCTGAATTTTTTTCACACACACAATATATATATATATATATATAGTTGTATATTTAGGCAGCAATCCTATGTTTAAGCATGTTTCATTAAAAATGACAGACAAGGTACTATGGTTAAGTTTTTTATTTAATTTTTCTTGTGTTCAAACAAGAGCTTTCTTTTCTGGACAAAGAAAAGTGTGCATTTGGATATTTTTTACACACTCTTTGTGCAGAAAAAGCTTTTGTTTGAACACAAGAAAAATTAAATAAAAAACTTAACCATAGTACCTTGTCTGTCATTTTTAATGAAATATATATATATATATATATATATATATATATATATATAGCTGGCCACTTGTATTCGATTAGGCTGGCATGCCAATCCAATTGTAGACGCTTTCTCAGGCACATTTGTGTTTGTTAAACACCCACAGAGCCAACATGAGGTTTATACTGCAACTATGCTGAGCAGACCTTAGTTACAGTTTTTGGGAGAGAGAGCGTGTTATCTTGTGTGATCAACAATCTGAACAAGGCCAGCACACTCAAACCCTCGGTCACGATGACTTGTGACTGTGCTAGCACAGGTATCAATGGTCCCCAAGGGTTCTGTCTACCCAATTTCACTCACAAGGCTCGAGTCAACCTGTGGTATGGTTCTCAGTCTTTCCAAAGGTGCTGCATGCTGGGATCATCCCCCATCCAGACCGATAACATCAGGAAGTCCCCTTCCTGACAAATCAAACGTGGTGACATTTGAACCCGGGTCTCATGGTCAGAAAGTGAAAGTTCTAACCACTTGGCTATGTGCCTATATATAAGGTATACTACATTTATGGGTTAAAGTGCTCAATATGAAGGATAGAGCATATGTAAATATAAAATTGGATACTGATGTCCACACCCAAAGGTGACAGTCTGTTTCATACTTAAATGCAATCATCAGGCCATGTGTGTTTAAGCATGAAAGACTGTCGGTACTGGGGGTTGACTGCAATGTCTACTGTGTGCATGTATGTTTTTACCTCAGAAGAGTCCATTGACTTTGGGTTAAAGTATCTATGGTATCTGACTTAGTGAAGAAATTTTGTTGTGAACAGTATATTGTGTATGTTGTAAAAATTTCAGATATAATCAAAATATACGGACAATATGAAGAAAGACAAAAGGAAAATTTATCTTAGCCAATGCATTTCACTCTCTGATGGACTTTACCAAGGTAAACGTGAGGATTCTATTTTAGAAGTATTTACAAACAAATGTTAAAATGTTAGTTTTTTAAATTTTTAAATTTAAGAGAGACTCACAAACATTCAGATTAACTGAAAAGTTTAGGTAAATAATTCTCATAAATGTTTTGACCAAAAATTCTCTAGCCATCTGCAGGTGTTCATTATTTGGGGTGATAGAGGATTATCTTATGCATTTTATTTTGGTTTGACAGGAAAGAACTGCCATCACATATTGACCCATAAGATATCCCACATAGTCAGAAGACAGACACACAAAGATTGGTCAAAAGATTGTGTTGATAAGATCTATAACAATCAAAGGTGAGAACAATAGTTCAAATAATATTAACATCTTTTCAATCTTAATTTAAACTGTTTTTGTATAATTAAAAAAAAAATGTTGAATTTAATACAGTTAGTAATAAGAAAAGAGGGCTTGGAGAATTTGACACTAACAGGACATATTGAAAGCAAGATGAACAGAAGGAAACAGAGTATCCTACTTAACTAACTTATGTAAATAGAGGGCATAACAGGGATTGGGAGGGAGAGTAATGAGACAAACAGTTACAAACTATAGAAGGCTGTGGAGAGCCATGATTGCCAGTGACCTAAAGAGAGACACAAATATGATGTCTAAGGCTCAATAGGAAAAAAATTGGGATAAAGTGTTTTTTTTTAACCAAATGTTGGTCAGACTAAAAAGAGGTCTCATGACAGGATTTGAACCTAGATGTTTTTTTTGAGAGAACCATGAAAATCAACCAAATAATTGTTACATAATATCAGTCTTCATATATGGCAGTGAATGCTGAACAGTCTCCTCAAACATGAAGAGACTTCAAGGAACAGAAAATGTGGATCTACAGAAAGATATTGAAAGCTATCATGAACCAAATATGTGAGCAACAACAAAGTCTTAGAGAAAAATGGAAAAAAAGAGCACTTATACTTAATATCTGGAAGAGAAGTAAAATTTCTAGGGCACATAATGAGGAAAGGAAGCTTGGAAAATCTGATACTCACAGGAAAAAGGGACAGAGGAAAATAATGCATAACATACTTAGTGAGCTTGTGTAAAAGGATGGTGGAACACAGTTTAGAAGAAATAATACAGACAAGATTTCTGAAGAGTTACAAATGACAGGAAGTTGTGGAGAGCCATGATCGCCTGAAGGGACACAGCACATAGAAGAACGGAGCAATACAGCATTAAATCATTGATGCTTGTTGGGAGGTTCCAGCAAAATAAGAATAAAAAGAAATTGAGCCAAAGGGAAATACAAACCTTAAGGTTTGTTTATGCGCCAAATAAATTGGCAGTGTTTGATCTTTTTTATTTGTAGAGAAATTTATTGAAGATTTATACATACATATATATATATATATATATATACACATTCACACACACACACACACATGGCAAACTGACAGAATAAGATTTTATCTTAGAATCTGTCATTTATTTGTTATTTTGGCTTGAATGCTTCAATTATTGTAGCATTCTTTAAGTAATCAAATAAAAGGAAATCAATAATTACATATCTGATTATTTAAGGATATATAAGGAGGCATGGTGGGGTAATGGATAGCGGCTTGGATTGAGGAATCACAGAGCTGAGTTCTAATTCCAGTCGAATCCATTACATTCACTTAAGTGCTAATACCCTTGAGAAAGGTGTGAATCCTCTTCTCCCTCCAGCTATGGGTAAATAGCAGGCAGACTGGATTCTATAGCCTTGCATGGCAACTGGTCTAGGAGAAGGACAACTCTGAATTCAAAACCTGCAGAGGGTAGTTTGGGAACCTTGTGGCATGTAGTGCACCAGGTCTCTGTATTAGTCCCTTCAAAAAGTGTGGATGGTCCTGCACGAAGACTTCACCACTATAATCAAATCTCATGTGCCGGTGTCAGGCTGTCGGTTTCCTGGAAAATGATCTGCTTGACCTCATACTTCAAATTCGACGGGAGAGTCTACTATATATATAAAATATATATATATATATATATATATATATAATATATATATATATATAAATATATATAAATATAAATAAATATATATATATATAAATAAATATATATATATATATATATATAAATATATATATATATATATATATATATATATATATATATATATATATACACACACATATTTATATTTATATATATAAATTCTCTATATATATATGTCTGATTAAATAAATTATAAATATATATGTCTGCTTATAAATATATATAATCCTTTATATATTCATATAATATTTTAAATGTATAAATTATATATATATATATATATGCAAGAAATATATAAATAACAATGAAATATATATATATATATCCTTTCAGTATTATTTCTATCTCTTTCTGAAATATATCATATATATATATATATTTCCATAGTAAGGCAAAAATCATCATCATGTCACGATTAAAAAAATATCCATTATTTTCTCCTTTTCACCTATTTAAATGCAATGGCTTTTTATGCTTTAGGGTTCATTAGTACATGAAAAAATTATCCATTATGGAATTTCTTTTATGTTGGAATGTCATGGTCAAGCATGCATTAAAGTGTGAAAACCATTCTTTTTATAGGCATTTTTAGAACATTACATTAAAAAATTGAAGTTGACACTGAATAGAATCAACTACAAATACTGTAATAATGTTCTAAAATGCTTATAAAAAGAATTGTTTTCACTCTTTAATGTATTGACTTGATCATGACATGAACAATATAAAAGAAAAAGGCCAAAACATATAGTTTTTTAAACACATAAGAAAAAAATTCAGTAATGAATAGCTAAACATAACTGTCAGCTGTTGCATGATAAACACGAAAAGAAAAAATTATTTTGTAGTTGAATGAATCATTTGATTGTAATACATGGAAAATATCTGTGAATATGAATGGATTATGCATAGATTTTTATATATATATTATATTATATCCAAACCATGGTCTGATGATCTCAGAAAGAGATTTTGAAATTTATTTTTTTGAAAGTAGGAGAAATTAAAAACTTATTTTCTAATGGTTACAGTGCATTTATATTAATTTACTTTTACATCATTTGATTGTAATCTCAAGATGGAAATTAATGGAAAAATATCATAGGTAGAATATGAATGGATTATGCTAAAAGCTGAGGTGTACAAAGAATCCAAGTGGAAATATATATATATATATATATATATATATATATATATATATATATATATATATATATCCAAACAAGTTTGATAAAAAAAAAAAAGACATGGTCTGACTGTTTAATTTTTTGATTTACTAGCTCTGTGTTTTTCCAACTCTCAAATAAAATTGTTTTTTTAAGGATAAACCTTTTAAAGTTCAACAATTTTTCATTTTTTTGAAAGTAGGATTGTTAAATATATCAAAACTCTTTCAGTCTAATGGCTTATATAATTTACAATATATATTATTATCATAATATATAATTTACAAACAACTTCCTGATGTACAATGTATGCACTACAATTCAAAATTCAATGCATTTTTACACAATCATAGGTAGTCGGCAACTTTTTTTGAAAATGAGTAATTTATACCTTGTCGACTAACACAAGATGTTATAAGGGTAGCTGAGGTGTACATATGTGCACACCAACTCAACTCATCCAAGTGGAAATGTCTATATGATCAAGATGGAAATGCCAAAAATCACAATTACTGGGGAGGCGGGAAGGACAGCAGAAAAAGTATAGCATACCCAGAAAAGTGCTCAATAGTATGAGAAAGAATAGGAACTCAGCAAAAGAGCATAATACTAAAAGCAAAATACTGCTCGACAATATTGGGTATTCAATGTCCCCACCATATCAAAACAATCTAATTATATATATTTACTAGCTCTTGATTGGAAGCCTTAATCACAATAGATAGGGAGGTGTAGATGCAATAGGCAACAATAAACTACCTAGAAGAAATCAAAATTGATTGCTATATTTAAGTATTGCATTAATATTTAAGCTTACCTTTTAAAAGTTCAACAATATTTCCAGCGGAAGGTTCTTCATTGAGCCTTAATCACAATAGGTAGGAAGGAGTAGATAAGATAGGCAACAATAAACTACAGAAGAACTCAATATTGATCGCTGCATTTAAATATTGCATTAATATTTAAGCTAACCTTTTAAAAGTTTGGCAATAATTCTTTTGCTGCCACTTAAGTTGATGTATGTAGTTCTTTACTTTTTGTACAAATAATTATTTTTTTTATTTCATGGGTGACTTTTGGTGGATTTCGCAATTAATTTTGATTATTCCAGAATTTATTCCCAAGTTAAAAAAAATTGTTATTGTACATTTTTTTTTTTTTTTTTACAATAACAATTTTTATAACTTGGAAATAAATTTTTCATGTAAAAAAAAACAAAAAAGACAAAAAAAACACTTAGGAATCCAAAATTTCAGAAATATGAGTGGATCTGGCCCAAAATGTTTGCTCGGCCTCTAGGAGTAAAGTTGAAAAGTGTGACACAGTGACACACTGACATTCACATTTATTACATAGATTATATGCATTGAATATTGCTGCCACATCTGGTGTGGAGCTTCTGCTATTTAGAGATTTGTGATAAAATCCAAAGAAGAGTTTGCAATTTTATTGGCTCTAACCTGGCATATCTGGTTCTGTCACTTTCCCACTGCTGTAATGTAACTTCCCTGTGCCTTTTTTTGTAAATTCTTTCATGGTAAATGGTCTGATGAACTTTCCTTTATGGTACTGAGACGATGCTAACAATTTCTTTACTCTTCTCACTTGTGGAGCTCTCTTCCACCTTCTTGCTTCCAAGTCAACATTGATCTTCAAAAATTGAAACGCAATATCAAGCATTATCTTCTGTCTTCATTTATTGTTCTTTCTCCTTAATTTTTTTCTTCATTCTCTAACACTCAGTAACTCCTTGTCTTAGTGGCTTTATTCCCTGGCTTCTGTCTCAATGCCTATTCTTTTATTGTTCTCTCTCCTTGATGGTTTTTCTTCTTATTGGTTGGGTATCAACAATGAATAGTCATTTAACAACTCAGGCAGAAAAAATTCTCAGCATCACACAGCAATCACATCTCATACGCTCAGCACGGCCCACTGTCCCCTTCTCAGAAAATGTGCCTGCGTTTATTGAGCCCAAAACATTAATTCTATCAAAATGAATCATTTGCATAACTAACAATGCTCAGCTCACTGTTCATGGGGGAGCTGGTGGATTTCTTTATACCCAGATGTCCCGGGGGTTCATATTGGGTCTGTTCTAGTTAGGCAGCCATTTTATTTTTTTTTGACAGAGACATACATTCCACAATATCCCTTTGACCGATGGTCATAGGCAGCTCATTCTGTATTTTGTTTCTGCTACAGTTTTCCTTAATGTTTCTCATTCTTTCACACTCACTAATCCCTTGTCTTAGTGGCTTTATTGTCTTGCTTGGAGTGAAAAAAAAAAAAATTAGTTTACCCCTCCCCCTTTATTTTTTCTATGGAAAATTCCAAGGAATAAAGAAAACTTGCTAATTTAAGTTCTTTCAGAATTAAGGTGGGGATAGTGACAAATACTAGTGTAGTTACTAATTAGGAAATGTAACAATTTTTTTCTTTTCTGTATTCCAAATCAATCTATGCATCAAAACCATTATCTGAATGGTTAGCAGTTTTCTGTGATGAAAATCATATCCTGGGGGAAACTTTTAGCCCATATATTTCCTGGTCTTCTTGCTAGTTTCTCAATGTAGGTTTTGTCTGACTGGCATCCTTCACCTATTCTTTAATAATAGTTTTAATAATTATTCCTTATGTCAATTCATCTGATGACTGAAGTCCACAAACCAATGAAATTAATTGAACTTAACCAAATCCACAAATTTCTGTCCTTTACTATTTTTTTTTTTTTTTTTATTATTTTGTTTTAAATAGGGGGTGAGAATTTCAGCATGTGGAACTGACATTTTTCACTTCAGCTGTGACCCTAAATTCCTAATAGTGCAACAATTCATAGCATTTTGTTTACTATTGCTGTCATTTTGCGTCATCAATATTTCACTCAAGCACCCGCTCAAACCTAAACCTGAATTTTTCTAAACAATAGTCAAATATTTTGCCACAAACTCTTGAATAAATTCATTTTCTGTGGTCATCTTGAGTCTGTATCTAGTTATGCAACAGAAAGCTCTCAATTCTCTCCCCCCACCACCATTAAGGGGGAGGATAAGCCGCTTCATTAGAAAAGGAAACAATTGTCAATATTATATTAATTTTACTACATACTTATCAGAGGTATTTATTGTAAAATATTTTCATTGTTATTATGCCATCTTGCACCACCACAAATACTATTACTATAATCGTCATATTTGCACAACAGTTGTCATAATATTACTACTACTACCCCCACAAGTCATGATATTACTACTACTACTACTACCCCCACAAGTCAAGTAACCCTTTGCATCTTAGTAGATTCGTTGCCTTGCTTGGAATGGAATGATTAAAAAAATTGTGAAAATGAAATGAGAGCCTCAAGGAAACAGGTGGCAGTTTAATATGAATTATGATTTTTGTCGCTCAAATATTTGAGGTTTCTTGGAATGAACAATGAAGGAAGTATTACAAACATTGCAAATGGAGCCAAAGTCACATGCAACTGGATGTGGCAAATGCACAAGCCACAAAACTGAAAATATTTATGCAGCAGTACAAAAGTTTATTAGAGCAATAAAAGCAGACATTAAAAGGATATTCATAACAGGTAACAAAAAAAAAATTATAAAGAACAATTAAAAATAGCTAAACCAACAACTAAATATTTGATTAAAAACCAACAGCTAAACATTTGATTAAAAACCAACAGCACAGATACCTTCCCAGTGCTGAGTAAAGCTAATACTGATTTTCACTTAATGTTTTCAGAATCAGTATATATTAAGTCCCACCAACCATCTCTTTGTAAACAAGAGTGATTGGGGAGTTTAACCCCTTTGTCTGTCCCATGCATCATTTCCATGTCCATGCATTATATGTGGTAAACACGAGTCATAATTGTAAAAGAGTGGTAAAACTAAGGACACAAGAAAAGAGTCTACTCTTGAACAGGACATCTGAGGAAAGGCCTAATCTAATATTTCGTGCATCATATATGACCACAAGACACTTGACTGATAATGTAAAGTCTCAAATGAAAGACATCTATTTTTCTACTTTATTGAAATGATTATAACTTTTCCAGAGCCTAGTGTAAATAACTTATGTTTTGTACAGGTTTTTATTATGTGAAACACTATATATCAACAGATTCTATTTGTCAAATAGTTAGAAATCTGAAAATAAGCATGAACAAGTTGATAGTGTGTGTATATATATATATATATATATATATATATATATATATGTATATAGTGTGTATTTAGGCAGCATCTTTTCATTCATACATGTTTCATTAAATAATATAGACAAGTGTTTATTTATTTTATGTAAATTTTTTTCATAACGTCTGATAAGGAAATAACATTATCATTGAATGAAAAAAGAAATTCACAATATTGATCCATATTATATGATAATGGCTTATGTAAGCCGAAAGCTTAGATTGTATTAAAAAATATGGATCAATATTGTGAATTTCTTTCTTCGTTCAATGATAATGTCATTAAACTTATCAGACGTTATGAAAAAAATTTACATAAAATAAATAGACAACACTTGTCTATATTATTTAATGAAACATGTATATGTGTGTGTGTGTGTGTGTATATATATATATATATATATATCCTGAACAGGCAAAGGGTTAAATATAATTTGTCTTTAATGTTATATTTTTTGTTTGGATATAACATTACAGTTGTGATATTTCATAAGTCAATGAGCACTTATTTTGGTCCGATGAAAGATGACTGACAAACCTGTTTAGTCATTTATAATTGTTATATTTCAGTATTACTAATTTAATGGCAATACATATTTTATTTTTATTACCAACTCTTTTCTTATAAATTGTTTCTTTTTTGTTATGATTATTCTTTTAATATGCCTGCTTTTAATGCTCTAATAAAAGTGACAATGTTTAACTGACAAAATCTGGTAGCATAAAGTACTGGAGGTTGACATTGGACATGCTGTTTAATGGCATATCAACTACTAATGGGTCATTTAATGTCAAAATTTAATTTTCTTGAGATCTTTGAAGTCATAAAAATATGGTATACATTATTCTGATTTCACAGTTGAATACATGGTAGAGGATACTCAGCTTTTGTGCATATATATGTTTGTGTGGATATAATTACTGGAGGTGATGTATGTGTTTTTTGATGTTGTAGTTTTGCTATTTCAGAATACAGTTTGATTTCTTTAAAAAAATTGTTGGTTGATTTTGTTTGGTGACATATCAACACCTTTATGGATTATTTAATGTCGAAAACTAAATATTTTGTATGTAATTTTATACTTTCAATTTCAGATATTTTGTATATAATTTTATACTAAGTAAAGCTATGTTTTTTTAGATATATATTTTTTACAAATTATAAAATGTATTGTTAATTTTACTATAAAAAATGTATTTTTATATTTTTTATTTTAGTGTTATATTGATTGTCATTTTGCTATAAGAAATCTATTGTTGCTCATTTTATTATAAAAATATACTGTTGAGTTTTATTTGGGGGTTCATTATTTGCCCAAACTGGGACCCTAACAGGTGCTGCTACCCTGAGTTGGGGGTGAAACTGGGAACAATGGCAGTTAAGAGGTGGTTCCATGCTCCTCAAAATATCCAATCTCTTGATTAGAAGTAATACTTCTGGATATAGTTTATCAGCAAATCCAGGATGAAGCAAAAAGGATTCTTTCAGATGATTAAAAGATAGCAGTTTCATTTTGGTGGCATTAAAATTAACAAGCTATTCCTTGCCCCAGTTAACAACAGATTAGCAGCTGATCTCAAATGATCTACAATTATAAATGATGGATTCTGTTGATTCTATGTATGAGAATTCAGTTTTTCAGTTAATTTTTTATGTTCATTCTTTAAATGGCACTTCAGTTCAGCTGATTTACAGATCGAGCCACATTGAGCGTAGATGACAGGACTTTAATTGGAGCTGGTTTGAAGGTTTGATTAAATTTTGGTGCTAGATCATGAAGACGGACCAAAGAAGATTTTTTCAAAGTTCTTTATGCTTTCATAGCAGACTGTCCTCCATTTTCCATGGTCAGCACCTGGAGCTTCAGAAGTGGTAACAGGTACATTAACAGAATATTGTACTTCAGTTTGTCTTTATATCTGACTAGTGGCCTGCTGACATGTGTACCATCCTGAAGCTGATTGTACAATAGTACCTTGGGCATTGTTTTAAGTCATCCATAGGATATGAACAATCCATTTGATTTGGGATTGCATCAGAAATGACTCAATCACACCAATGTTATACCTTGTGAACAGCTGCGCATTAAAACCCTGTCAGAAAGTGCACAACTACAGAAAGAGCTAAGACATAATGAATTGGACAACCCAGATTGTGCCGGTGAGTATGATGACACATTCTTTTCTGTACTGCATAGCGCTTGTTCTGTTCACCACCTAGGAGTTCTTGAGGCTGTATGTATCAAATTATATCATCCGAGTCTATGTAGACAAAAGAAACATTTTATACATTCCTTGTGCTTATTTGAAGGACAATGAGTAAGCTTTTTCTATTTTATACTTTTTTGGAAGCCTTTAATATCTGTTTTTAGTCATTGGTTATTCACAATTAAAATTTGTTTTAATTGCATTCAAATTTCTCCTCCTCATTCACTATTTTTGTGAATTGTGTTTTGAGTTTGCTTAATTGCATCATCTACCTTTTAAAAAAAAGGTGTTGGCTGAAAGAGAATCCTTAAAAAGGTACATAAAATCTGGTTTGTTTAAATCTGTATTCTTCTGCGAGTTCAAGCCATATATATATATATATATATATATATATATATATATATATATAATTAATACCATTGGCTCAAAAGAATGCTGAAAACTGAAGTAAGCAGAAAGTCATTTGTTGTTCATCAAATGTTTCCATAAGAATTTAAAAAACTTAAATAGAAAAAAATTCTGAATTTTAAAATGGCATTTCCTGTTTCTTTCTATACAAGATAAAATGGCCTCTTGGGAATAGTAAAAACTTAAAAGAAAATTCTATGACAAATACCCATTACCATTTTGACAAAAAGCCAAGACAGATGTAATACATTCAGAAAGGAATGGAAGCATTTGGCACAGTACAGATTAAAGAGAAAAACAAATCTTTGTCCGAGATTAGAATTTGCAAGAATCAAGTACATTCAATATTATGTGCTATGCTCCTCAGGACATAGGTGATCATGTCCCTCTGCAATTTCCTGTCTTTGTGCCTCGGTTCTTCTTGTCTTCAATCTGTTCTGTGAGCATCAGATTTTCCAAATCCTCCTTCTGCATTATGTGCCCTCAAAACCTCAACTATCTCGTCCTGATGTTAAGTATGAGTTTCCTTTTAGTTTCCAAATTTCTATTTCTTAATACTCTGCTTAGCTTTTGGAATATATCTTTGGCTATCTCAATGCACTTTTAGATTTCAATGTCACACTTTCCGTCCTGTTATTTACATCACCATGCAGAACCAATTTGCAAGTTTAGTTGTGAGTAAACCTCATTTTAGCCATGTCCCTTCAGGATGTGATGACTATGAATCTCCAAAACTTCCATTGTTGATTGATCAATTTTTACAGAACAGAGCTGAGTTTAAATTCCAGTTGGATCCATTCATTTACATGCTAATACCCTTGGGAAAGGTATGTATCCTCTTCTCCTCTCAGCTATTGGTAAAATAGCAGAACAGACTGTTCTATAGCCTTGAGTGGCAACCAGTCTAGGAGACACTAACTCTGAATTCAAAACTTTATGTAGCCCTGGCATAGCACATACTATACAGCTAAAGAAAGGATAGTTCACATTGGCTCAATGATCCGGACTATAGTTGAATAAGATATTTAAAATCTACTGTCTTTCATACCAGCTTTTCGCACAATATACTAAATACCAAATATTTTTGTTACAATTTTTCTTGTATTTATCAGAAAATCATGATATAGACCTCTATTCCTATTTTTCTTTTTATTGGGTGGGTGGGGAGCAAATCACTTTTGGGCATTGAAAAGCCCCTTAAAAAGAAGTCAAAATGGGTCAAATGCAAAATTTAAGTTCTTTTTGGGAATTTTGACACTTCATTGCAGACCAGGATTTCTGGACTTAAATCCCTATTAAATTAAAATTTTTTTTTTTAATTAGACATATGAAAGGTTTGTTTCAATCTTTCTCTTAACTACAAAAATTAATAGAATTTAATTGAAAATAGCTAAAAAGCCATACAGAGAGCTAAGAAAAAAAGAAAAAATAAACAAAACAAAACAAAACAACAAAAAAAAACAAATTGCACAATGGCTTTCCAGACTAGGATAAGAATAGAAAGTCCTAAGGGAAGTATTTCAAAAGGAACAAAGTGCCATTCCTCTAAGTAGGCTATTTTTATGAGGCTATGAAAATGGTACTCATTTCTGACCATACCTTGCAACTACATAAAAGCCACTCCTGAGTGCATTACAAATCAACAAATGTGAGATGATAGGAAATTCCAAAATTTCCTTTTCAAGAGTTTCCGTTAAATATTGCACAATAAATAAATAAGTTAAAAATGAAGCAAAAATGAAAATTGAGAATAAAATAAAAATGAAATAAAATCAGTTACTGTTTGAGGTGAAGTACTTGGAAATTTGTCAACTGGAATCCCAAGCAAGTAAGATCCAGAGTATAATAATAGGAAGAATGTCATTCTCAAAATTAACTGCTAATTCCTTACCAGATATGCTCCCAAATTAGAGCCTTGTGTCAAATCTAGCTTTAAAAAAAAAAAAAAAAAAAAAAAAAAGTAATTATGGCCAAATAAAAATTTGCTAACAGCTCAGTGGTTAAAGCAAGAGGTGCTATTTCTGAAGGTTTAGAGCTCAAAAATCTACAATACAAGCACGTCTCTTAATAAGGAAAAGAAACTCATTAGAAAACTGACCTTCCGGCACTTAGGGTCTCAAGTATTGGCTTTTGGTATATCCTCATTTCCACTGATTGTAGTCTTAGAAATTAAGCCATTCTAGTTCTGAGATTTCTAGCTATCATTTGTTACTATTCTTAAAATATACATAACAGTACATTATTTACTACTACTAATGATACTAATTATTATACCACCACCAATCATAATTAGTGAGAGCAGCATACCAACAATGTGACAGTGAGGGATACAAATATACAAAACTCAAAATGCCCATCATGATAGCTAGTCTGATAAAGATATACCAAGTAAATGCATCACAGCCAAATCTTATTTCAATATTAAAGTCATATACCCTGATTAATTGTAATTATGAGACAAAAAAAACAAAACAAAAAAAACAGAGCAAAGCGTTTTCTTCCTTCTATCAGAATTTTTGTTTTTATCCAAATAAGTTTCAACCAGTCAGGTTCTGATTACCTTGAAAAGTAATGACTTCATTTTTCTCAGTTTTGATCAAGACAATGTTAAGATAGTATTTAAAAAAACAAACAAAAAAAACACACACACACACACACACACACAGTGGAATTATAAAAATATACAAATGTTAAAACATCTGTAAAATGTTGAGTCCACAAGTAGGGAAACTACAGACAAGCAGACATCCGGGGGGGACAAAAAATGACTGGGTATTTAATTTGTCTTTGGTTACAACTTTTGAAACATTAAGATTTCAATTTGAAGTGTATTTTAATCGCTTTGAAAATAAATAATAGGACATGGGAATTATGAAAATGCACTTTTCATTCTAGACGTATTGCTGTAATGAATGAACAAGCAATCCCACTGGGCAAGCAGCCTGAATTTTCATCCATCAAGCTTAATTTCTATACTGGTGTGGGAAGGGTGAGGGGCTGAAAATTTGGCTTTGTAAAAATATTCAACTTGTTCATACATAAACAAGAAAAAAAAAAAAGAAAAGCAAATAAAGTGTAAATCTAAAATTTTCATATTCCAGAAATAATTGCTGTTTTATAAAAATTGTTTATTTTTTTTCTTTTTCATATATATTTTTAGGAATGGACTTTCCATTTATTAATCCAACATAATTTATTGCTTAAACCTTATTTTTAATGGATACCCATATTTGAGTAGATGATCTGTTTTTATTTATTTATTAAAACAGTATATTTATTTATTTCTATTTACTGGACTGAATATTTGAGAAATTTTTTAGAAAAATATGCACCCTCTGGCAGGATTCAAACTTGCGTCCTCTTGAGGAAACTGTCATTAGATCCAACATGCCTTGACCTCTTGGTCACAAAGAACCTCCTGGTCAAACAAAGCCCAAATGACAAAGTCTCACCTGTGGAACTCCCTTCCAATTTCTTGCTTCCCTGTCAACTACAATCTTCAAAAATTTAAAATGCAATATCAGTTGTCATTGTTTGTCTTCCTGAAACCAGTTCCTTTATTGTCCTTTTCTTTACTAAAGTCTTCTCATTCCCTTTTACTCCCTGTAACCACATGGATACTGGTGCCACTATCACCTTGCTTAGGATGAAAGGATTTAAAAAGTAAAAAAATAAAAAAGATTGCAAAAGTAAATTATTCATGAAAATCTTGGCTCCCACACAACCCATCGAAGGTATGTCTGCAAGGCCCAAAGGAGGGTTGTTTACCAATTTATTTTCTATTAGGATTATTGGGAGTGAGATGCTATAATTGATTACTTATAAGATCACAGTACACCTGAACCATACTTTTTCCAAAAAAATTTATTTATTTTTTTTTTTTTTTATTTTTCCTTTTGGAATTTCTACTGTTGTCTTTTGGTGTTTTTTTTTGTTTTTTTTAATTTTTACATGTACAGAGCAAATTTAATTCACAAAACAATGAAATTCAAAAAAGATGAAAAAGAAAAGATGAAAAAGAAAAGATGAAAAAGAAAAGATGAAAAAGAAAAGATGAAAAAGAAAAGATGAAAAAGAAAAGATGAAAAAGAAAAGATGAAAAAGAAAAGATGAAAAAGAAAAGATGAAAAAGAAAAGATGAAAAAGATGAAAAAGAAAAGATGAAAAAGAAAAGATGAAAAAGAAAAGATGAAAAAGAAAAGATGAAAAAGATGAAAAAGAAGATGAAAAAGATGAAAAAGAAGAAAAGATGAAAAAGAGAGAAAAGATGAAAAAGAGAGAAAAGATGAAAAAGAGAGAAAAGATGAAAAAGAGAAAAAGGAAGAAAAGAGAAGAAAAAAGAAAAGAGAAGAAAAAGAAAAAAGAGAAATCATATTTTATTTATTTAAGAAACCAAAATAGTGCATACAACCAGTAAAATAAACACAAGAATTCTAATCTAATAGAAATCATGTTCCTAATAAATAAATAAAAAATCCATCATATTCCCAATGTTTGACTTCTTGAAAAGATATAAAAGATAAACTATAAAAGTACATATTGCTATATGACTAGGAAAAGTTGAATTAACTCTTATTTTATATTTCTCTTTATTGAAATACTCAAAGCAAAGGGAAGGATTATATTCACATTCAGCACAAAATGGATTTACTTTTTTTTTTTTTTGTTTTTTTATCAGCTTTTCTCTAATTGTATTCCCCATTCCTCTATAACAGGATTTAAGATATAATGTGGGGGCAACAAGGCTAATGAGGCTTGGGGGTCAATGTGTTTTGGCTCTAAATATTGTAGTTTAAACTGGACACCCATACACACAGATAAATGCTTATTCATTGTAAATTAGATAAAACATATGAAGGAAAAAAAAATGTTTGGATTCTGAGCTCTTGAGAAACGTTACCCCCCTCTTGAAAATTCATGTAGACAATGATTTTGTGGCTTTGATAGGAAATCCCACAACTACTTCTAAAATAGAAGAATTTCATCCCAATTAAGAGGTCAAAAGAAACTAGGAAACAAAACCAACTCTTGTATTTCCTGTCTCACATTTTGGGATTTTCTCACTGACATCCTCTCTTCTCTTCCTGCCCTGCCCCCTCTTCTTTGACAGTCAGTCATTGTTATCTTAAAAGTTTCACACCATCAGATCAGTTTTTGGGACCCTCAGTCTCTTAAAGAAATGCATACATAAAGTGTGTATTATTCTCTGGTATTTACAAAAATGCTAACAAGCTTCATTATAAAATTTAGATCATAACAGAAATTTAAAAACATCTGAAGGGAACAAGCAAGAGAATAATTTAAATGTATTTGTATGAACGGCTGTTAAAACAGAGATAAATTCAAAGTAGGTTGCTTGCTGTTCTTTATCACTGCTTCACCTGCCTGTGAGTGTTAAATTCTCTAAGCCTTCTTTCCCTATATGTCCAAAAAGTTCCAGCTGTCTCTTTCCAATTTTAAGGAAGAGTTTGTGGGGATTACCCCACCTTATCTACCAGGACACACACTTGTGTCATATTCAGGACTATAAAAGCAATGAATAAAAATACTTTTTGACCTTGATGTAGTGAAAACTTTGGGACTTACCCCTGGTGGGGAGTTTTTTTTTTTTTTTTCTCTGGCAAACCAATTACTTAATGCAATGTGCACATCACATGAATACACACTATACATTTCATGTGCAAACAACCCCTTTCTCTGCAACATCAATTTTCAATTCATTTAATTTCTCAAACCTATTAACTGCAAACATCATCTCATCTTCACTCCTCACATCCCATTTTGGCCATAAAATCAAATGAAATTCCCTTTGTATCCAAAAAGAGGATTTCATTCTGTAATTCCCAAAACCATTTTAGAACTTTGCCCAGGCTCAACCACTGAACACTATTGTGGCAAATCACATCTCTATACTCTGCCTCCATGTCCCCAAGCAGAGATTTAAATTGTTGATGGTTAAGTGCCCTTGCTCTGATTGTGTTCACCATGCTTACTCCAGGATCTACTACATGTTTTAGGTCCTGTGCAGCTTTACAAAGGCTTTTCTGATACAAAATACAATGAAAAGACGAGATATCACTGTCTGGGTGATCTACTCTTAACTTGTTTCCTAAGAGTTTAATCAGACATATTTTGTAGTAAATGCTCTGGCCCCATCTGTTGTAATGCTTGACATTCTATTCCATGACAAGGTACTTTTCTCCACACAATCTGCAACACACTCAAACAAGTTCTGACCAGTGATTGTATTTTTCATCAATTCCAAACCAAGTAGTTCCTCTGTGATGACAAAATTTTCATCGATTCCACAGATAAAGTGAATACAAGTGAATGTAATGAATCTGACTAAAGCTGAGTTCAAATTCCAGTCAGATCCATTACATTCACTTATGTGCTAATAACCTTGGGAAAGGTATGAATCCTCTTCTCCCTGCCCAGCTATGGGTAAATAGCAGGACAGACTGGGTTCTATAGCCTTGGATGGCAACTGGTCTACTGCAGAAAGAAATGGCAACCTACTGCAGGAAAAATCTGCCTCATCAGTCATGTATCAAAAGATATATGATTGCCTAAGTGTGTATCACGCATGGCACATAACTGACTGAACTGTGCAGTGTCTTGATTATCAGTGTTTTCATCCAGTGCTAAAGAAAACCAAACAAAATCTTTGCTTGCCGAGTTTAGCTGCTCTGTTAGTTTATCACTGATTGATTTGCTTCTTGCATCATGAAACAGGACGTTTGCATAATCTACCAAGCAGTACTTAAACTCACCATCAGAAAATGGCTTGTTTTTAGTGATGTTGTGTGTTATCATGAAGCTTGACTTTGTAGCATTATCCTGAAGTGTCAACTGCTTCATAAATATGGTCTGTTGTTTCTTCAGCTTCTTAAAACACTCTGCAGCTTTTTTTCCTGGGACATTCCACTACCAAACTTGGCATGTTTTGTTTGGTGGTGGTATTTCAAATTGTATTCCTTGAATATGACAACTAAACACACTGTAAACACACTGCTTTATTCCCTGAATTACTGAAGAAATATGTGTGTGTCCAGTCTTCATTAAATGCTTAGCATTCTTTTTTGATTTTTGCACTTTTTACGAGGGTCCATGGTGCACTCAGATTGGAATGTTACAGACCTTACCATTTCAAAGATGAAACAGAAATGAGACAGAATTGTTGGCAATGTGGGTATCAACATCAACTGCACACATGTATAAATGGGTACATGAATAGGTATCCAGCTATTAAAACATGGTGCTAATTTGTTTTGATACAAGGGAAGTAAATCTCAATTCAAGTTAGTCTTGACACTTGCAATTCAGAGATCAGTTTATGAAAATTTTTGATTTGGAAGTTTTTTTATTTTTTGTTTCTGGCTGAATGCTTCCACAGTCTGCAAAAAAAATTGTTGCAGCCATATGCAGTCTATGGGCTGTTAATTACCCATCCCTGTACTAGGGCCATTATCCCATGAATAAAAGCATTTGGCTTTTGAATTTGGTAACAGTGATTGTGAGTTCAATCCTTGGGTTGAGCAGTGTGTATGTGCACAAATGGAAACGGGCAAACAATAATTGAAGCCCTGTCTATATTTCTGAGATGAGGTATTATGTACACTATTTACATTATTTGGACTATTGACCTCATCTTTGTTGCCATATTTATCACAACGTGTCGGCCTTTCAGTATCTGTCTATATTTCTGAGATGAGGTATTATGTACACTATTTATATTATTCGGACTATTGTCCACATCTTTGTTGCCATATTTATTATATATATGGTGCCAAAGATGAAGACAATAGTCTGAATAATGTAAATAGTATAAATAATTGAAGAGTACTAAATAAAAATAAGAATGAGATATCCCTAGAGATGAGTGGTAAGTACAGTCTACCCCTATAGATTAAATAAAGGATTCAGTTCAAAATTCCCTGTAGGTTACCCAGATCAATATACACCTGAGGAAGGCTGGAGGGCACAACAGTCGAAACGTGATAACAACTATAAAGATGATGACAATAATCTTGAATATAAATATGGTAAATAAATTTTTACTAAGTTTTTATCATCATACCCAGGATACTTGATAGTAATACAAGAAAAAAAAGATTATGAATTTAAAAAAAAGTTTTAAGAAATCATATTATATGAGCATATTTTGTTTTGACTTCCATAGGGAGGCATGGATTAATGAATAGAGGTTTGGATTGAGGAATTGAAACAAAATTTCAATTTCAGAGGAGGAGAACAGATTGTGTCCTATAGCTTTGGGTGGCAACTCATCTAGGAGAAGGACAACTTTGAATTCAAAACCTCAAACTATGAGTTAAATCGGCTTGCCAAGGCTGGAAGACAGTCAATCAGGTTGTTGTTGTTGGTGGGGTCCCTGAAGGAGTGGGAAGCTCCTAGATCTGGATCTGATCTAAATGAACTTTCACGGTAGCTTTTCTTTTTTCCTCTCTTTGTTTATATTTGTGAACTGGACTGCTTAATATGTACAAATATGAAGAGGGTTGGGAATTATTTCTGGTCACAGTGCCTATTGTATAATTCCACCAAAAGTCTTTAATCACTCCAGACACTCCTCATTGCTTAATGACCAACACTCCCTGGTCCACATATAAAATTTAAAAAAAAACAAAAAAAAAAAAAAAAACATTCTGAAAACTGATCAAAACATTTTTTTCAAGATTAATCAAAATGAGCAAATAGTGAAAAACTATTTTATTTGTATTCATAACATACAAACTGAAGTAATGTAGAGGATAGGGAACCAATTTTTGACTTTACTATTCAGTAAACTACTGTATAAACATTTACTTCCACCAGTTTAGACCTTTACAGCTAAGTCCCATCATACCATGTATACAACGTCAAGTCATTCTCTTCATATTCTATGCAGACAACACTTTCCAAGAACTGATACTTTGTGGAATATACTCCTGGGAGTATGTTTCCCTAATTGCTACAATCTTTTCAAGTTTAGGGTCAATCATTATCTACCTACAGCTTCATTCAGTAACCCTCTGCCTTGAGTGACTCATGGTACTTGGGCAAATAACAAAAATAAATTTAGAAAAATTAGAACTGCTACAAATTGTGCAAAAGCAACATTAAAGCTTTCTGAAGATAGTTTAGTTTGCCTGAAATGACAGCAATGCACAATTCTTGTTTCACTGTTTTACAATGAACTACTCAGTCCAAGGATTGAACTCCAATTTATGTCACTATATTCATAAACCAATTCTTTAATCCTAGACAGACAGAACAAAAAGAATCTAGATGTAGATTAAATAATTATTCTGTTCAAAATTACCCAAACTGACAGACACCTGCTGAAGGCTGGAGATCACAATGGCTGAAACATTGTAATAAAGATGATGATATTAGTTTGAATGTAAATAGTAAAAGTGTTCTTTCAGATTTATCTCCAAATTATTCTATAAAATGTGTGTGTGTGTGTGTGATTGAGAGACAGTGAGTGAGAGAAAGTAGACATATTTGAAGGAATTGAATCAAATAATATTGAAAAGTTTGTTTTTCTGAAGGTTTGAACCATTTATTCAAACACCAGAAACAATGATCAGGCGGACAAAAAGTGGTGAGTAAAAAAAAAAGATATGGAGAAGACTAGAGAGGAAGTACTTATGTGGGGGGAAGAGGAACGTTAGCAATCAGGCATATGGGTGAGGTCTTAAATATTTGTTGGCAAAAAGGCTTATGTTTCTCTGAAACAAGTCTCATTAAATATAACCGACAAGATTGGTTAAATCTTTTTTGTGTTTTTACAATTTTGAATAAGGTGTCTTATATCAGAATCAAAATTAGGAATAAATTTTATTCTGTTCAAGTACATTTGACACTGTTGAACAAGACAGAACAAAAAAAAAATAACTACACATACAGACAAACCTCTCATCAACAGACTAATAGGGTGTTAAAGCTGATTGTTCACAGATAGGAAAGGATTATTTTTGAGTTATAAAACCACTCTAGTAACTACCAATAGTTATGATTATAATATAAATACTATAACCAGATAATAAATAAATATATACCGTACATATACAGCATACCATATATGTAACGAGCATGCGCGGAAGCGTCCTCGAATTGCATGTCTGTGTTGTCGCCGGGCATACCTTGGAGTACCATAATGGACTCAACCGAGGACTACAAGAAGAAGACGCGCGAATCATTTGGTGTCTTTTCTTGAGTGACAAAAGCTGTTGCGGTTGGTTGTCCATCGGCAGCAGTCTTGGGTGCCGTTTTGTTCGTTAGCTGTCGTAAAGTGTTCGTTTGGAAGAGAAGGCATTTGTTTTTGTGTCACAAGAAGTTGTTTTTTTCCCCCCCCCCGTTTTCTCGCACAATGTATATTAATGTATTTGGGCAGGAATCGCTCTTTTATATACATTTCATTAAAAAGGACTGACAAAGTAATGTGATTAAGTTTTTATTCAATATTTCTTGCATTCATACAAGTGTTTTCTTTTCTGAACATAAAGCATGTAAAATCTGACCATGTGTTCAAGATATTAGCACTTTTGGATGTTTTATCAGCCATTATCAAGGATTTTTTTATTTTTATCTCAATATGTAAATTTTTTTCATGTATGTTTATCTTTAAAAATTTAAATATTTTTTGATTTTCCAAACAGCATGTTGTGGCCATGTTCATAGTAGATGCTGAATGCTAGCAGATTTCCTTGTGTGTTTAAATGGGTCCTAATTTGATCTATGGTCTGAAAGATGTAGCATAAGTCTTCTTGATATGTCAAGAAAAGGAAACACACACACATTTTATTTTAAGATATTACATCAAAAAAATGTTAAAATTGCTACACAATTGCAGTCGTGTTTTAATGTGTATCAATGCAGCTCATCAGGTGATTGTAAATTACTGGCAAGGGAATTATTTATTCAGATTTAAAAGCAAAATACAGCCTCTTTTACAAAAAAAAGAAAAAGGGAGGGCTGGTTATAAGATTTGTGGGCTTTACTCAAATCAACCAATCAAATACGACCTACATTAAATTTAAACTAAGGGAAGAAGCAAAAATTAAGAAATTATTTTCCATAAATGGGTCATGACCCATAGATTTAAAATCCATGGCAGCAACTTTTAAATTAAATGTTATAAACATTGGTATTATACTCTATTTATTCTCATCTTACCTGGATGAACGGATGGATATATAAATAAATTGGAACTTAAGTGGATACCAGTGTTTGAATTAGATACTTATTTTTTTTCAAAAAAAAAAAAAAAAAAAAAAATTATGTCCCAAATAAATATATCTGATTAAAAATAAATCTATTAATGGATTTATGCATAATGCACACCCAATGTGTATATGTGTTTAGTGTTTATGTGAGAAGTCAGATACTAATATGAAAAATTAAAATAATATTACTAAGCACATAAGTAAGTAATCAGGAAGAGTGTATGTGCAATAAACTCCCAATAATAGCATTTGTTTTAGACATAAGGAGAATCCATGGAGATTATTATTATTGTTATAATAAATGAGAAAGTAAGAATTAAAACGAGTTAAAACATAAGTTAACAAAGTCTGGGCTTAATTTTCTTTCATTCTGTTTCCCAATTTACATCGAAGTTGTCACACATCTGGATCAACTTTATAAAAAGGAATGGTCCAAAGTTTATACACATTTTATTCAAGTACTTTTGACCAATTTTAGTCATTTTGTAGAACATTAATGTTATGAGAGAGAGAGCGAGAGAGAGAGAGAGATCTTCATTTTCTCTTGGCATTTTAGGAATGTTACAATTGAAATAGACATGTATTGTATACACATGATGTCGTTTCTAAAATGTTTCTTCATAAATTTAATCCAGATGTTGGGGCAAATTTGATGAAAACTGTAAAAAGGTAATAGGAAATTAAACAAAAACACTGTAGGTTGATGTTATATATATATATATATATATATATATATATATATAGTTTTAACATCAATGTTTCCCCCTAGTGTAGGATCGTTAATTAATCGGAAACTTAAAAACATTTATTTTATTTTCAACATCATCACTTGATAAGACACAGAGTGTGTTGAAACAAAATGGCTATTTTTGTAGTGATTTTATAACATACTTATGTTATAATTTTTTTTATAAAAAATAATTATATCTGCTCTACTTTGTATTGAGCACTCTTTTAAGAATAGTAATTGTTGGTTATTGGAATTCATTCCGTATATACCAATTATATATATATATATATATATATATATATATATATATATATATATATATATATATATATATAGTGTATTAAAGGCAGATCATTACTCAAACATATATTGTTAATTTCTCAGAATAATTCTGAAGATAAGACAATTGGAAAATATTCCTGAGTCATTGCCAATGTGTTTTATTAATCCAACTTTATCAAGGCAAGCAAAATGAAATAAAAATATATATATATATATATATATATATATATATATATATATATATATATATAAATATAAACTTGTACCTACAGAAATAAAAACAGATTTGAACAAAAACTTTTTTTTTTTTTTTTTTTAAATACCTTTTAGAATCCTTTTCGACCAATGCTTTTTCAAAAGGTATTTGTTGGCGATATACAAACACAAGACACATAATTCTTAAGATTTCTTCACTGTTGAAAACCACCCTGTGATTTCTTTGAGGTTATTAATGTGTATATATATATATATATATATATATATATATATATATATATATAAATACACACATATATAGAAATATAAAATACACACACACACTTGTCCAAGTGTGAATATTTCACTTCTGTCAGTTTTCTACTTTCTTGATTGCCTGAATTATTGGCAAATAGGACAGCTATTTGCAAAAATACTTAATCTAAAAATTGATCAGTAATATACGATCTGATAATTTAATATTAAATGATATGAGGAATATTAAAATCAATATTCCTCATTCAGTATATGCACATGAATACTTTTGGTAGTGAATTGAGGGTTTTCTTTTTAATGTCATACGACAATGATTTTGTTCAAAAAGTCTTCCAAATAGTCTGCCTTTCATAACAGTTCACTTTTCATTTCCTTTTTCAATACTTGATTATTTTTCTAATAGAAAATCTGAAATTAATGACACCTATTGATATATGTAAAAATTATACAATTCAAAGTGAACAGAAATATCAGAGGTTGATATAATTTTCCTATTTGTTCACGCATTACGATCCAGATTGTCTTGGGCCTGTGGTGTGAACAAATTTCAAAACTCCAAATTAACTGGCTATATATATATATATATATATATATATATATATATATATATGTGTGTGTGTAAAAATATATAGAAAATAGGAAATAACTCGTTAGGTAAATAATCCAAAGTTCTTTAGTATTTTTGTTATTTTTAAAAACAGTGCTCGATACAAAAGTAGAGCCTAAATATAATTATTTATTTAAAAATATGATTCCAATGCTATATAAGAGTTCTCATGTTTCAAAACAAGAGTCAAAAACTATTATTTGAATTAAACTGAATTAAAGTACCAAGCTCTGTTCCATCTTCAAGCGAAATTCTTTGATTCCCAAAAAAAAATTTCGCTTGAAGATGGAACAGAGCTTGGTACTTTAATTCAAATAATTATATTGAAGTTTTCAGCTTTGAAACATGAGAACTCTTATGTAGCGTTGGAATCATTTTTAAATAAATAATTATATATATATATATATATATATATATATATATATATATATATATATATATAGGACACTTTAAGTAATTGAATGACAAGAAAAGAAATGGAGAAAAATCTGTAACATACTTTGTCCTCTCTAAGAACTCCATACTGAAGTAATGTTTTTATTGATGGAATCCTGTGTGTATAAGGGTAGGAAATATGAACATGACCATCAGTTATAATTATGTACTGAGGAAGAAATACTGATACTGAATCTTAAATTATTTATTAGACATGTCAGGACCCCCAAATCATTCAGTTTTTTTTCAATCCCACCTCCCCACTTCTTTTCATTTTTGAGTATCCGACATTGGGATAACATCTGCCAAGAAAGTTGAAATAAAAGAACTGGAACACATTTACCATGTATGATTTAGCAATCAGTGCATGTTCTAGACATTTTCAGCTTTGTAAATTGATTTCTTTTAAAGCAGTGTGTTTGTGGTGGTGGGGGATAATGTTGTAGGCTTGATTTTGCCATGAAACAGTTACTTTTATCACATTTTTAATAAACGAAAGGAAGAAAATTTATAAATGGTTCTATCCTCAGTACGAAATTAACCCACATTTAATTTTAATTACATTTCAATTCCTTAATTTTTTATTGTTTATTTATATTTGTGTGTGTGTGTGTGCGTGTGTGTGTGTGTGTGTGTGCCTAGCATCCGGTTCACACTCCTCACGAGTCTTTTGAACAGGAAAAAGAGGTTTATCTCTCCTTTCCTGTTTAGAAGAGAACTGGAAACCCAATCCTAAAGTTTTTTTTTTTTTTTCATTCTCTTTCACTTCCAGCAGCCCCTTCTATCTTAGTGGCATTATCACCTTGCTTCAGTTGAATTGAATTTACTTATCTAATTTATATAATTATGAACATCTTTGTGGTTAAACAAGCTAGTGATTTTTTTTTTTTTTTTTACTCTATGGAGGACTTAATATTTAAAATTCCAAAGAAAATGTGCCTCCAACAAGAATTGAACCAGTATTTCTTTTTCCATTTAGAAAACCACTTTTAAGCTCACAATGCCTAACAATTAGGCCACAAGAAGTAATGCATTTTGCTTGATGATATTACAGGGCAATCTTCTTTACATTTAAGTCTGCCCCAAGGGACAAGTGAATTGGTATATGATATTAGTCTTTTAGAAAAGGTTTTCTTTATGGAGAGGAAATGTTAGTAATGACAAATATATGTAACACAAAACAGATGTGCACAAAGTTAGGTAGTCAAGATTTATAAGCAAATACTTGCTTATATTTGAATGTTTTCATTGTCCAAAACTCTTTATTAAATCCAAGAGAAGTACTTTCTCTTTAATGTTTACAGACAAATTTAATTACTGAATAAACAAGTAAAAGATCAGAAAAAAAAGAAAGTTATTTATAAGTTCCAAGAGAATGGCTGGCTTTCAGCCCACTATGAGTGGAGACTAATAGTTAACAGGGTCAGGGGAATTTGTTCTCCCAGCCGCACCTCCCAATTTTACTTAGATTAATGGATACATCCTGATGCCTGCAGCAAGGCTTATCCATCATGTGATCTATGTTGCATTACGAGGTGACATACCTCAACAGTCCTTAGGAAAACTGGGATGTATATCACCTAAATGATTAGAAGACTAGTTGGTTGTTTAGCAGCATATCAACACCTCTATGGGTTATTTAATGTCAAAAATTTAAATATTTTGTGCACAATTTTATTTTATTTTTGGAGATAATAATGGTTTAGTGATACAAGTCTTACTATTTAGCCCATAGCCTGGGTGGGGGAGAAGGTGGATTCATTCTTTTTTTGAGTGTATTTGCTCATAAGTTAATATAATGAACAAGATTGAAATTGGAACTACTGAGCCATTAACTATTACACCACCTGTGCATCCAAGCACCTGATATTCCCAAGTGGTCACCCATCTAGGTGTTGGATGGATCAACATTGCTGATTGTATGAGAAGCAGTGTTTCAACATGATGTGGCCATAAACTCATGGATAGAAGAAAAAGAGGGTTTCCCTGAAGAGAAGGTAAGGACTTATTCAGATTTCAATGATTAAAAGTTGGTCACTTATTTAAAACTTTAATTTGTGAATGTTTTAAAGAATTCTAACATTGGAACAAAATTTAATGCAACTTGTGAGAAAAGAAGAAGAAAAGAAAAGAGAAAAGAAAGGAGAAGAAAAGAGAAAAGAAAGGAGAAGAAAAGAGAAAAGAAAGAGAGAAAAGAGAAAAGAAAGGAAGAGAAAAGAGAAAAGAAAGGAAGAGAGAAAAGAGAAAAGAAAGGAAGAGAGAAAAGAGAAAAGAAAGGAAGAGAGAAGAGAGAAGAAGAAGACGAGAAGAGGAAGACGAGAAAAGAAGAAAAGCAGGAATTATTATCTCGGATACAGGTCTTCAAGAAAGCAAAATCAAAAAAAAGATTTATTAATATCGGAGTTAGCACAAGTTTATAGCTTTGGAATCAGTAAATATTATGGAAATGGTTTTGTCATCAGTACCAAATGGAAGAATAACATCCATAGACTTTGAACAATCTCAGCAATTGAGCAATGGCATTGGAAAGACTATCAATAAAATTCCCTTGTTTCCTGTAAAAACTTTGAAGAGCTTAAAAAACTGCAGCAGTTTCAGGAGTTAGCAAAGGAGAGGGAAGTTTGGAAAGGACAGATATGGGATATTTACGAAATGGCTGAAAATGAGAAATCACATTGATTTGCAGTGTGCCTTTCAAGTCAAAACAGCTCTCATGATGATGATGAGGTGAACACCTGAGAAAAGGTACACATGCTGACATCACCTGAAATATAAGCAGCAATTGAAAACAGTCTTATAAATATAGAGAGGGAGAGTGAGCGAGAGCTAGAGAGAGTGAGTGAGAGCAAGATAGAGAGAGAGCGAGAGATAAGCTTAACTACCAGTATTGGTGGGGGGTCACTCACATCATAACAGAAATAGCCTTGTGTTCATATGTGTAAAAATATACACAGACATAACACTAAAAACATGTTAAATTGTAAATTAAAATCATACAATTTATTTATTTTTGTGTACTTGTGTGTTTTTGATTACAAGAGTTTTAAGGTTGCATGTGATAAAAGGAAGTAGTCACTTTGTATTATGGCAAACAATGTTCCGGAGTTGTAGGTTTCCTTCATAGAATAAATTGTCATGACTGATTTTCTATATTTTAAATAATTTTTTTTCACAAAACAGAAATAATTTTATTTCTTCAATCAAAAATTTAAATTTTGTACAAAAAGAAAAAAAAAAATTCAGTTTCTTTTTTTTTTTTTTGTACTGGAAAAATTTCCATGGATTCTTTTGCACTCAAAGTTTCCTCATTTTAAAGCCTGATCAATTTACTGTTTTGCTGAAAACACTTGAGTCATTATCAGAAGTACATCGTCAAGTTGTTGCCTTTCGACCGGCCATGACTACCCAATCAATCTTAGTCTCCATAGATAAACATTCCTTTTGAAAACAATATCTGTTCAAGTATACTTGTGCTTTGTCACACATGGTAAAGTTAAGATTTCAGCTTCGACATATATGTCATGTATTTGATAGAGGCCCAGTCACGAAATGGATCATATTAATACCAAGATAAAACTGATAAACATCTCAATTGAGAAAGTGCCCTAAAAATAAACACACACCCCTGAAGTGCCCATCTAGATTGTTGCAGATTATTACAGTAGAAAAATTTTTTTGCATTGTGATTATGAGCATATAAAAGTTATGGAAAAAAAAAAAAAAAAAAAACTGTTGGCAAGAAGTCGTCCTCTATAACTTGTAAGATCAACATGAAAGAAATTAGAATGGATAATTAAGAAAACAATTTTGACAATAATTAAGATATTGCAATTATGCATACACATCAAGGTTTCATTGATACTGGTCATGTACAGTAACTTAAAAATAGCAATTAGTAGCATATATATAAAATAAATAAATCAACAGGCTTCATTTTCTCCAGGTAACTTTTCAATAAAGAAATAAATTTACATTTCAGATACAAAATGAAGCAGATCTGTCTTTTGAGAAAATGCTCAATGAGGAGACATTGCTTTCAAGAAAATTTGTTTTGTTTCTTTTATTTGTTTAATGGCATATCAACTTCTTATAGGTCACTTTATGCTAAAATTTAATTTTCTTTGTAGCTTTGAAGTAACAAAAATATGATAAGTTATTCTGCTTTCACAACAGAATACATGGTAGATGATACTCAGCTTTTGTGCATATGCATGTTTGTGTGGTCATAATTACTCAGAGGCAGTGATGTGTGTTTTATGTTGTTTTGTTGAAGTTATATTTTGGAATACTGTTCGATTTCTTTAAGAAATTGTCAAATATATAGATTATTGTCATGAAAGACTTTTTTCATGCTGGTTGGCTGATTTTGCACATAAACACCTCTATGGGTTGATGTTGAAATCTAAATATTTTGTATGCAATCTTAGGGTTTCAGCAAAAGAAAAAAAAGTATTGTTGGTCATTTTACTATAAAAATGTACTGTTAGTATTTTTGCCATAAAAAATGAATTGCTACACTTTCATAGTGTTTTGTTTTTCTTTGGCAGTTCACTATTTTTCAGTAGCTAGGACCCTAACAGGTGCTACCACCCTGAACCAGAGTAGACCTGGGAACAATAGCAGTTAAGAGTTGGTCCTACACACCATGAAACTTCCAATCTCCCAATTAAAGGCCTTGTTGCTAAATGTAGTTTATCATCATACCCAGGACTGCTTAAGGCAAATAGAACCTTACTTGACTGTTAGCGGGTTAAAGTATGTTGGATCAGATGGTGTTTCTTCCTACAAAGTGGGGAAGCAGATTCAAATTCTGCTGGAGGGCACATTTTCTTTAAGTTTTCTCAAATGAGAAGGCCAGTAGACAAAATAAACATGGTTTTAAGATTCACATAGCTATAAAGCTGGGCTGCCTTCAATAAAATGGTTGTAATCTGAAAATCAGATCTACCAGACAACCTCAAATGGAGATTCTTTCAAATCACTGTAGAGATGTTAATGAGTGATGCCACAGCCTGAACATTACCTAAAACCGTGCAGTCTAAGCTTGATTGAATCTACATTCATACATTTAAATGCTGAACATTACACTTAACATCTCCAGGAGACAACATCCAACTAAACCTCATTTTGGACACATTCATGTTATTTATGTATTTTATATATAAGAATGTGCTTTGCATGATACTGCAGACAAGCAAAATGAGAACTTGCAAGTGATCTACTGTTCTGGATACCTAGCCATGTAGCAAGAGGAGTTGGTCACCCAGCAATTACCAACATTGACCAGCTATGTTATGACACAGAAGGCTTCCTTAATGACCGTGAAACAGGACCATGATAGACTCATGAATGTTCAAGCTAACTTGATGGAATAATAAAACTGAAAATGTTTGAAATATTTTTATATATTATAAACTGCAGCATGCAAGTCAATTTTTCAAGTCTCCAAAATGACCATCCACCTTATCAAAAGGCTTGTGGGGGGTCCACTCACATCATAACAGAAATAGCCTTGTGTTCATATGTGTAAAAATATACACAGACATAACACTAAAAGCATGTTAAATTGTAAATTAAAATCATACAATTTATTTATTTTTGTGTACTTGTGTGTTTTTGATTACAAGAGTTTTAAGGTTGCATGTGATAAAAGGAAGAAGTCACTTCGTATTATGGCAAACAATGTTCCGGTGTGAGAAGTTGAATGTCAGTGGTGAAGAGACTGAGTTCAACAACTTTTGGCACAAAGTTCATTTTGGGCAGGAAGTGTTTCTATTGCATTCTGGGAGAACTTTTATTTTTGAGGGGTTTTATTTATTTTAAACAATGTTTTAATATTATTTGTTTTTATTTTATTTATGATATTCATTATTATTTTATATTTTAATTTAATAATAATAATAATAAGTAAATAAATAAATAATAAACAAATAAATAATAAATAAACAAATAAATAATAAACAAATAAATAATAAACAAATAAATAATAAACAAATAAATAATAATGATGTCCCTACAGACTTGCAATGTGACCTAATTAAACAAAAAGCATGAGTACATCCCTTTTGTACTGGACACTTACCATCATAGCCTAATGCTAAACAGCCAGTGCACTGGCATGAATTATGTCAAAGATTGACAAGTTTATACTTTAATTTATTCAAACTCTTGTTTTAATTATGGACAATGTTTCAGCCCAGTACCTTCTGGTCATCTTCACTATGAGACATAGATTAAACTTACAGTTGATAACATGTATAACCAACTATATCCACTATGCCACCAGTTCCCAAGTGGTGTGGCATGCCTCATAGGTGTGGTGGAAGAGGATAACAGGTGAGGCAGAATGATTGAAAGACAATCAAGGATTTAGAAACAGTTTCAAAAAAAAAAAAAAAAAAAAGTCATATGCCAAATATGAATAAGGTTTCAAAATTTAAAATATGATTACTTGTAATTGCATAAGTCCCTGTATAAATAGTTATAAATAATTATTGACGGATTTTATCATTGTGATATTTTTGCATTATGTCAAATATCAAGAATATAGCAACTAGGTTCCGTAAATTGGAGGAGAGAGTTATCAATGATAATGTTCAGACTTTGAATCCGCAGTTATCTCCCTTTAACCCTCTCTTTTTTTTTTTTTTTTTTTAAATGTACTTTTTATTACATAAAATTTGGTAAGGCATAAGGAAATTTTCATTCCAAAAATGCAGCCCAGAGAAAAAAGGTTTGGGAACCACTGCACTATACCAACACCCTGAAGGATATCAATGGGATATTTTTGGAGCCTTTACATTCAATGTCAGATAGTTTTGATACGCTGTCATCATGAGGTGTTTGTACATTTTTAATAATTTTGTGCTTCAGTTTTGAAATGTTTTTCAGAATATCTACCATTCCTTTTATTCACAGTTTTAAGACATGATCATGTTTCTCCACAACATTCCGTCCTTTGTTGCTCTAAGCAAGGCTTGTCTTTTTGCTACGTCTTCTAATTCCTGTTCTGTCAATTGATTTACACAAGTTCATTAGGTAGGTTATTCGCTCAATATGTTCTGTGAGTACCAAAACCTCCAAGACTTTTCTTCATTGTGTCTGAAAAATTTTGACTGTGTCTGCTTTTTTGCATCATTCTTGCCAAGAAGCTGTAATTATATGTTGTGGTTCTCTTCTCTATTTCAAGTAGAAAAGAATTCTGAGATCACATATTGATGAAAAAAAAAAAAAAATTTAAAAAGGTTAAAATTAGTAGTTTGAAAATTGAATAAATATTCTATTCAGGAGATGTACTGACAATGAATAGAGGAGCAGAAAGTGTTGGCAGGCTGAGTCCAAATTCCATTGTGTTAACTTTCAAAACAAATGCCCTTAAGCTATGGGTTAAATAACAGGGCAGATTGGCAACCACTCTAAGAGAAGGAAATCTTAATTCCAAAGAGAGAAGGTAACAGGAAATCACTTCATTATGATCCCCAAAATAAAAATAAAAAATACAGAAAAGGAAGCTATAGAGAGGCATGAATGCCTACGCCCTGAACAGATAATATTTGGAGTTGGTTATACAGAATTAAACATATTATATATTGTCAATAAGTTCTTTGGGACTATGTGCCAAACACCTTCTGGTTTGTTCTCCACAACAGTCTATCACAAGTGGCTTTTAGCAGCTTTTCTCATTTGCTAATACTCCCTGCCCCGTTCTGCCATCCATTCACAAGATTGATGCCTTCCTCTTATCTCTGGACCTCAATATGCCCTGTGAGGGTTAAGTTTGCTAGGCTTTCTTACCTCATAATTACTTTAATTTAAAATTATAATCTTAATTTCAGACGTCTTTTCCTAATTCCGCGTATATAGGTGTTCTTTTTCTTGTCATTTTCTTTAAGACTTCCTTGCTGCATAATTATTCCCTCCATAGAATTTTCAGTTTCCTTCAGTAGAATTTCCTAGGACACATGTCGGGAAAAATATCCGACGAATTCAAAATCACATAAGCAGTTAAATTATCCCCCCCACCAAAAAAAAAAAAAAAAAAATGAAGAAAAATAAGTCCTTTAAATAAATTTAACATTTATCATCAAATAACCTTTTCAAACCCTTTGTTGAAGGTTTTGTCCAGTATTTATGACAAACTGTCAGTTATCGTCTGTTTCCGGACGTATCCGAGTTTTTTTCTTTCTGTCGTTAACTCTCGAAGCAGGATTGTATTCGTTAAATTCATAAGACTTGGTTGAAATAAGACAACTTGTACATTTCTCAAACATAATCATTGCTTTGTTGGTGTTTGACGATTGAGCATTAGGGGTTGTTAAGACTTCAACATGAGCAATAAAATAATTATCAGCCTCCTCCTAATTGTCTGGCGTGATCAAACTGCAATAAAGTTCTTTGTATGAAAACAACGGGAAAATTAATAAGAATTAATTGAACTGATTTTATTAGCGATTTTATTTTTTATCAAATGTTGGTTTTCGAAATTCTCAGAACAGTTCTTTGATATAAGAATGGGTTTAGTTCAGATAAAGTGGAAGGAGACTTTTCGGATGATTTTTAAATTTTTCTTTTCATGTCCAGATAATCGAGGCAATATTGAATTTATGAGAATATTTCATTAGCATAAATAGTAAATAACTTATTAAAAGATTGAAAAGTGAAAACATTTTCAAACTTTTCCTACAACCTTAAGAAATAAAAGTGATTTTATAGTTATACTGAGAAGACAGGATAATTGATGTGAAACGACAAATACCAAAAATAGCTTTATGCTTATGATTTAAATAATAAATTATATTTAACGGATTTTATTTATAAAATACTGGTCTGAGAACTTAGTACTATTTGAAAATAGTTTTTAAAGGTCTTAAATTTATGCGAATTGGAGATCTTTTCATTCCGTCCTGTAAGAAAGTTTAACGGACTGTAACCGACAAGAAAGGAAATTGTTGCTTTGCAAAAAACCAGCAGTTTCTGTTTAGCACACCTTACTGGTTACCCACCTTATTGCCATAGCAACGGCATCAGTTGCTCCCACAGCAACAGGTTGAAGTTCAACTTTTGTCCTCAATAGACAGGAAAAGAGAAGACCAACCCGATTATTAAAACCTGGCAACGTTGTTTCGAGGAAAACAAAATTATGAAACACTAATTACAAATGTGAATGAAACTAAATGTCAATTCTTTTGCATCCAGGAACACACACACCTCGCACATTGAGTGTTGGTGTTAATTAATAAAATAGTGCTCGGTGTCTTGTAAGAGTAGTAAACTTTGTTCATAGCTAGCAGCTATAATGAAAGATTTCAGAGTCACGTAACTAAAATGACAACGGTTCAAAGGGTGTGGGTATATACAGGGTGCAGCAGAAATACCTCTCACGTGTACTTCCCAGAAATACCTCCCACATAATCGTAAGAGGACATTAGCTAGAGATGAAGACACCAATGTGACTAAATATCTTACCATTTTTATGAGTAAAGTATTTCTGAGAGGTTTATGTGAGAGATATTTCTGCCGCACCCTGTACAGATGTTTCAGAAGTTTGATTTTTTTTTTAAAGAGAATTACATTGTGCTGACAAGTGGCTAAAAATCACCGATTTTTTAAAAAAAAAAAGTATCCTTTCATTCAATCAATTTAAATTCGTTTTGAAATACAGATTACCTTATTGAAATTAAAAAAAAAAAATCAGCTTGAAATTTAAACTAAAACAAAAAATGTTTCAAGATTTTTCATTTTTAAAAATTTACTTTAAACTTATTTTTAGGTATCGCCACCGCCTTTTTGGGTGGGTGGGGGTACTGTTTCGGGTTTTTTTAATAAAAATTTTCTACAACTTAAGATTTCTTTGAATTGAATTCATAACTTCTGGGTCTGGCAGTTCCTTAGACGACATTTAATTTTTATTTTATTTTTAAAGCAATTAGTAGCCATGGCTCTATTTTTCTAGTTCTTGACCTGCGACAATTCCTCTCCACACATTTTCTAAGGATAGTGTTTAGTTTAGAGTGCCGAATGTTGCTACCCGACTTGCGCTATAAATTTTGTGTCCCACCACGAATACAGAAATGGAGTAAAAGGTAAAATCTAGAAGGATAGTGTGCTGTAGATGAAAAAACAAAAAAACATGAAATTCTTATCAGGTTCAAAATGTAGCTGCCCTTAACTAAAAACAACCATGCTCATTTTGTTTTTCTAACGTTAGAATTTGCTATGTCACTATTAGAGTGAGATAGCAAAACGAACATTTAAGATTTGGAAATAGAATGATTAGAGTCTATAGTCTTCAATGTTTGCTTTCTTTCCTTAATCACAAGCTCGTGACGTCATTGGTTAAATTAAAACAATAAAAACGAGTGCTTGGCTAATTAAAAAAAAGCGGGGCTAAGTATGCAATTTGAAAGAATGCTACATTTACAGTGTCATTATTTTTTTTATTATATTGGTAGTTCTGAAAATAAACACGCTTTCCGGGCTTTCTGACTGACATTTGTAGTAGTATCCTTTCCACAATTGAAAAAAAAATTCAATAATGACTTTTAAGGTATGATCCCAAGCCGTTTGCAAGTGCGTTAACGAACCGTAGTATTTTGATTTGAAACAGTTTTACTTTTAAATAAACTCTCTAGTCCGTGTATTACTTTGGGAGTCAGACATCGTCAAAGTTTTTAGTTTAATATTAAAACTTTTATTATGGTCATTTACAAAATATCGACACACGTCATTTGCTACCTCGACGGGCAGAGTAGCAACTTAGAAGAAAAAAAAAACAAAAACAAACCTCAATGCGTTGGGTCCTCGGTAGATAGCAGCACTTATGGCCCGCCAAATCGGCTATTGATAAATTGAAAATACAAGGTGGGGCAGGACTCAACCTGTAGAAAAACTTTCTCCCGCCGCCTTCAATTTTTTTTTTGTCGTTTTTAATAAAAAAAAAGTCATTAATGTTTGAAATCTAGGCAAAAAAGCTATAGCCATTCTATAAAAACTAGCATAGAAACCATATAAAATGACGAAATTAAATTGTTTTTATGATGGATCGCCACTAAGCTATATACGGACTGAAGTTTGAACGCGATGAAGTTCTCGGCCGGACCGACCTATTTTCTCCCAAAACTTTTAAGGGGCCTTTTCTTCAGGACAAAAATTTACTAGTACCCCACTCTCATATGTGGAACACTGGACAAACTAGTCCAGTGTTCTACACATTCCGCAAAAGAAAAATAAATGCGGCAATGTTTAGGTTTGGTTGCAATTAGATGGCGAAACAGGGTTTGGGAGACAAGCTACAAACAAAGGACAGGAAATTGTCGAAAGCCATGATCGCCAACGTCCTCCTGGTGGGATACGACATATAGAAACCAATTATAAATATTTAAAATACTATTCATTTATTTAAGCTAAAATAAACACCTCCCTAGTGCGTCTTATTTTCAAATTTGACAATTCTATTTCTGCTACAGACAGACAGCTTGACCATCCGTGCGGCGTCAGATGTATGCCTCATAGCCGCATCTTTGTTTTTTTATTTTTATTTATTTTATTTTTTCAGGTGTATGTTACACAATTTGAGGAGCAATTTTTACTCAGACTTTTTAAAACTTAAAATTCAGTCCCGGATGTGAATGATTCTTAAGATTTTAATTAAAAAAAAATGTAGCGAGTGTTTGTGATTCATAAAAGAAAAAAAGAGGGTCAGTGGCCAGTTGTATTTGCTTATGTGTATGTTTAAGTAAAAACAGTAGTGTCAATTGCAACGATTTATGTTTCTGTAGTGTAAATTATGTAATTATTTTACAATCAAGCAAGTCGTACGCTGTACGCACTATGACCTTCACCTCACAAATAAACAAATTAAATAAAATGTTATTTAAAATTAAAGGCAGAATTAAGCTAATGTCAAACAGTTTAATCTAGTTTTTAGAGCATTTTACCTGTCATTGTCATGTCAACATAGCAACTCACACACACACAAAAATCTGGGTCTATTTTACGACCAGAGATAGCCTAGGGAGTCTGGGGTCACTTAAACATTAACAATACCATTGCTTTTATATCAACTTCAAAGCTAATTATTTAATAGACAGAAAAATAAGATGAAGTTTTTTAATGATTTTATTTTATTTCTATTCATTGTAGTTTTTAATCTTGTTTTGAAGGCGGGTGGGGAATTTTTTTAAAAGTTTTAAAACCTTTTCTAGTTGAAGGCACCATTACAAAGATGGGCAAATTGAATAAAAACAAAAAAAAACAAAAAAAAACCGATGTGCAATTTTTCTAAGATTAAAAAAAGAAGAAAAAACGGCACACAGATGAAAAAGAAAAGTTATTTTAAGTTTTACCAGTAAATTGCAGGTAAGATTATTTTTTAATATTTTTATTAATAATGCTAAAGAAAATTTCCAACCACCCGGTGTACCAATTTCTTATTTTCTATATATTTTCTAAGTTAACAGTAAGTAAGAAAAAAACACCACGTTTAAAAATAAGGTTTTCAAATTCAACAGCAAATGTTGTCACCTCTGGAGGGGGATAAGACAAGAGATGAAGTATCTTCACATGATGAATTTAATAAGAAAATAAGTTTCCCACTGAAGCGTTTCAGTGTCACGAAGTCATTGAAAAAAAAAAAAAAAAATTATTAAACGCCACTCAATTTTTTAGTTTCTATCTAGTTTTCAAGTGTTATAATATGAAATTGAAATATCTACTTTTCTTCAATGGGAAGAAAAGTCAATAAGAAAAAGGCACACCTTCGAATGTCATATCCGGATTCTCGTTCACAATTTGTTTTCTTTTAAAAAAGAAAACAAAGCAATGACGAACAATACGACATGTAGTACTTTCATTACGTTCTGAACAAACCTGTTTACTTTTAGTTTTTTGCAAATATTTGATACAGGTGCGGCGAGATTTTGTCATTGCGAAAAAAAATTGAAGGTAGGTTTCTAAGAAAAACTGAATAGAATGACTGTGAATAAATAAATCCGATAATGATAATAATGTTTTAACTTATTCATTCATAAAGAAAATACTACTAGATCGAAAAGTAAGGTTTTTAATTTATTCACCTTGTAACACCTGTCGATCTATTTGACTCAGCAAGGAAAACGCACGTCGTAACAGATCGACAACAAACCTTGTCTGATCGATATGTACAGATCTGTTTTGTTTTTTACGCAGATCTAAGACTTAGGGTTCGATTATATAATAATAATAATAATAATAATAATAAAAGCCATTTTTAAATTAAATCAGACGATGGCTAAGCAAAATAATCAGTTTCAGAACACTTGTTGAATACATACATAACATACATTATGATGAAGTTAGAGAGCACAAAAATCCTGTGTAATTTAGATTTACTTTAAAACTGTTTCATTGAACAACACTGACGTTAGTTTTTAGTTTGTTCTTTTAGTTAAAGTTTTATTTATATGCGTACAAGTGTTTTCTTTTCGGAGTTTAATGCAAAAATGACAATTTTATTTCGAGCGCTTTCAGCTAAAAACTAAGATTTATTTCAAATATCAATAAATGCTGTGTAAGTTCTATTGATCAATTGCAGACGTTAAAGTTGCTGAAAGTAAAAAATATTGTTAATTTCCAAATGTGGTCGTGTCCATAATTGATGTTTAATTTTTTAAGGGCTTCGCTTGTGCGTTGTTTGCTTGTAATGTGTTATTGTTAAGACGATTATTAATTATTATTTAAAAAAAAAAAAATAGGAAAATAAACGTTATTTAAAACTTAGTAAATAAAGAATAAACATTGTCACAACTTACCCAATGTTGCTGATACAAGAGACAATAGTCCCAGTAAGGAAATAAAATATAAAAGAGATCGTAAGATGAACATGGTTATTAATTCCTTTAGTCAGGGTGATATCACCAGAATTGGTAGAATTAGAACTGCTTTTTGTAAAAACCGATAAAAAGAGTCCGCGGAGAAAATATTTGAAATTTATGAATGAATTTTTTTTTTTTTTTTTTTGAAAAAAAAAAAAAAAACCTTAAAAAAAACCAAACAAACTCGAGTCTGCACGCCCCAGGGACAGAAATGGGGGCAAGAAAAAAAAAGCGACTCGATTGCCAACGACTTTCTTAATTAGTCGTACCTGTCAGTGTCAGCATGAACGAAGAAAGGAACGCTCAACTATTGGATTGGTCCACTTTCCAGTCGTGGGGCGGGCAGGTATTTTTTTTTTCTTTCTTTCTTTTTTTTTTTTTTTTTTCTCCCCGGGTGCGTGTGCGTTTGTACAGGGTGAGGTGTTGGTGTGTTTCCGAGAGAAATGTTATTGTCAATGATGGATTTTTTTAACACTCCACCCCTTTCTCAACCAGGAAATTGTGAGTGGGAGCAGATATTTAAAATGCCCATTTCAACCATTTGTGAGGGAGAGAAAGAGAGCCAGAAAGTTATATAACATGATATCACTTTTTTAGTTTGGTTTTTAGCGTTAGTGCCCTCTTAGTACCCTCTGGGCGTGTGTTTAAGAGGAGGAGGAGGAGGAGGAGGAAGAAGAAGCAGCAGTCTGTCGGCTCTTACTCTTAGTCTTCTTGGTACAGATCGTTAGAAAAAACAAAACAAAACAAAAAAAAACCTTTTTCCGGATAATAATACATCTTTTCATAAAGAGCAAGAAGCAGTCCGTGCATTTTTGGTTAGAGGAGTGTATCAAATATCGAGACTGGAATTCTTTTTACTTCCTCGCATGTCAGCTTAGTTAAATCGAGGGTAAAATAAAAATTAAAATGCCGATCTCGAATCTAGCCAAAAGGTTGTCGGCACTACTGAACCAAAGCTGACATGCGCGCACATAAAAAAAGTTTACATTTAATACACAAACGTAATAAAATGTAATCATTTTTATTATTATTATTTAAAACAATTTTTGTATAAAAAAGAAAAAAAGAGCAGGAATATTTAAAAAATATATCAATATATATATATTTTTCAATTCTAAAAAAATACCACTGGGAAGAATAAAGAAAAAAATGGGGATCGTTTCTGGTTAATTCATCCCAAAAAGTTACACATCGCAAATATTAATTCACCTCATGAAATTATAAATTTGAAATAAAATTATTAATTTTTTGGTACAGGTTATGAATTTTTTTACGATTTAAAAAAGAAAAAAAAAATCTGTTTTTGCCTTGTTTATCCGGGTGAGCGCAAATGTAGACCCCCACACTTAGAAATAGCGCACCCAAGACGCCCACATTTGGTGCAATCGCAAAGGTCAACTCAGTCGGAGTGTAATGGAAGGGCTTGGCTCTGGGAGAAATTGGTGTGAATTTTAGTATAAATTCTTTTTATTTTGGAATGAATTAACAGAAAAATTTAAAAAATCTTTTCAAAATACTATCACCAGCATATGCGCGCACGGGTCCACTTTTGAACAATATTACCGAGGTACCATTGCAGACTTCTTGAAAAAAAATCCTCAAAAACGCATTTTAAATAATTTAAATATCTTTGAAATTAAATTTTAGTTTTATGTAAAAGATAATAGGGGCGCTAATCCGTATTAAAAGAAAAAAAAATTTCCATATGTAAATAAAATTTTGTCTCGACACTCATCGAACCGCCATCATAGACAACAACTTTAAAAATCTCTTTAAAATCCAGTATTTGTTCTATAAATGTCTTTCAAATTCAATTTAAGGATTAATTAACAGGATTTCTTTAATGTAATGCTTATTTTTACTTAAAATAATGAAAATGACGTCTATTTACATACGATAACCTGTGGTGTCATAGGTCAAAAACAGAAACTGTATAATTTCACCCCGACTTAAAAAGCGAACAAAAATTAACAATTAAAGAAATATGGAACATCACCAGTGCAATAATCAAGAAATTGGTATTTATGTTTAACAATAACAATAAATTATCTTTAACCTTATAACCAATAGTTTAAGAATATAATTTTTTTAAATTCTACACGCGTAGTAGAACGAATAATCTTATTTTCTTTATATTTAAATTGCAAGTATGAAAAAGAATTTAATAAAACACTAGTGGACTGATAGTTTTGAATTTAATTCATTTTTTTCATTTATTTTACTTTCCTGTTTGATGTCATAAAATATTTAATTGCAGCCAATGAGATTTTTGTTGATTATTCTGAACTTATGAGTTACTGAATTATATCAAATATTATATTATTCACCCGACATGGAAAAGTAATCAAAAACGGTAATTCAGAATAATTTGATAGATTTATCAATATGGACGATTTTACTGATAATCAGAAAAACAATTCCAATCAGTTTAAATTCAGTTTGAAATACAGAAAAATATTTTGCTTATTGGAAATATTAAATTTCATCTATTAGCTTGTAATCAAAATTGAAAGCGAAATGTTGTGTAGTTATATGAAATTCAAAAAATTTAAGACTCACCTGTGTCAGCCTCTTTTTGAATATTTGTAACTTTTTCTTTTTTTTTCTTTTTGCCTTGCCAAAGGCCGACAGAGGACGAAACGCGTCGGCTAACATAAGTTTTCCTTTTGTCTTTATTCATTTTGTCCTTTTACAGATATACGGTATCTGAAATTTTTTTCACCTCACACACACACATACACTATATATATATAATAAATTAACTGATTTAAAATATGGTTTCTTCGCTACACAGGAATTACCATGTTTCAAAAACCGAAGCTAAAAACTTCAAATTTAATTATATAATTAAATTAAAAACATTAGTTCTGTTTGACCTTCAAGCGAATATTTATGCTCTGTAAATTTACATTGAGCACTGTTTTGTAAAAATAAAAATATCAATAAAAAACACCGGATATATATATATGTGTGTGTGTTTGTGTTGGGCATCTCGCGGTGGTGTAATGGTCTCGCTAGAACAATTACGACTGAATAGTGAGTTCGATTCTCACTGGATGCCCCATACTTTCGGCCTTGTGCCACATCTGAGCTACGTTTGAAAATCACTAATATATATATATATATATATATATATATATATATATATATATATATATATATATGTATCTGTGTGTGTGTGTGTGTGTGTGTGTGTGTGTGTTAATCATTCCACCTCAAGCAAGGCAATAATGTCACAAAGACACAAGTAGGGTAGGTGCTGGGAATGAAATCTTGTACATTTATTAATCTAGCATTCGTCCCTGCATCGAATATTGCTGCCATATCTGGTCTGCTGCTCCCGTTGTATATCTCGAGATTCTTGACAAAACCAAAGAAGGGTCTGTAATGTAATCAGTCCTGACCTGGCATCTCGACTTCTACCACTTTCTCATCGACGTGACATGACATGATTTCCCTATGTCTTTTCTACAAATATTTTCACGGCAACTGTTCTGATAAGCTGTTCTTTCCCCTGGTGACTCGATTAGATGAATGTAAGTGCGATACTAGATTTGTAATTGCGTCTCACCGTTTTACTGTTGAAAATAGCTAGATGCAACCGTAAGTTCTATTCTAACAGTTTCTTTTTTCCTCATCCTTATCGCCTGTGGAACTCTCTTCCGGCCTCTAGCTTCTCTGCTACCTACAATCTTCAAAAATTTAAACGAAACGCCAATCGCCGTCTTCTGCTTTCCTGAAACCAGTTCTTTTATTGTCCTTTCTCCCCACTAAATACTTCTCATTCACTTTCACTTTCAAACCCTGTAACCGCCTGTGTCCTAGTGGCATTATCGCCTTGCTCGACGTGAAAGGATTAGAAAAAAATTCACATTAATAAAATCCACATTAGTGAGACAAAACGTGATTCACGTTAAGAGGCTAAAAGTTTGATTTTTACTTTAACATTAATGGAAATAGCTTTTAACAAACTTTAACTCGATTTTTATTTAAACTTATTAATTTTTGAATTTATGTTATTTTGTCAAGGTTTACATATCCCACATTATGAAATGGACAATGTCCGACAATTATTTTAAGACATTTTTATGTTTATAGATTCTTTCTTATAAATACAAATATTAAAGCAAATGCGCTGTTTATAATAAAAAGTATTAAACAACATTCACTGGCCTGAATGTCCGAGAAATTTTCATAGAAAATATTCGTCCTCCGACAGGAATCGAACCTGTATCTTATACGAAACCGTCATATAGTCTGATGTGCCTTAACCGATTGGGCCACAGAGAATAGCTCGGTTAGCAAGGTTGATTTTACTGTCTTTAAACTACAATCTTCCATGATTCTCTAACCGAACGCTCCTCTGTGGCCGAAACGGTTAAGGCACGTCAGGCTATATGACGGTTTCGTATAAGATACAGGTTCGATTCCCGTCGGAGGACGAATATTTTCTATGAAAATTTCTTGGGCATTCAGGCCGGTAAATGTTGTTTAATACTGTTTATTATAAACAGATAATTTACTTAAATATTTGTATCTATAAAAAGAATGTATAAACATAAAAATGTTTTAAAATATCCCACATCATTTGACAACAGGGGATAAACTGCATTGCATTTTCTACTGCTGATTATAGTTGGCCTTGTCTGGACGACGGTTGAATGAAGGCGTTTACTACTGATCTCCTTTAGAGAAAAGCAAAGGTGTTGTTTTGGCCGGCAGCAAACGAGAGGAAGAAAAGGCAAACGCTCTTCCACATTGAAAAAGCGACAGTAAAGGATCCCAAGGAACTGAAAAAGAGGGCATTGAAAACTCAACCCTCACGAGGTATATTGAGGGCAAGAAAGATAGGGGAAGGCAGTAAAACCTTGTGTGAATGAACGGCGAAAAGGAGGGTGAGAACCTTAGCAAAGGGAGAAAAATTGTTAAGGGCCACAAAAGATAGAAAGTTATGGAAAGCCATGACCGCCTATGTCCAAAAGAAGATGATTAACTCTGCTCAGTTTACCAGTGCAAAGCAGAAAACTGCTAAACGCGCTCTAAGTGATAGAAAGTTGTGGAGAGCCATGATCGCCTATGCCCTAAAGGGGCACAGTACAATAGAAGATTAACTCTGTTCCGTTTACCAGTGCAACGGAGAAAAGTGCTAATAGTCACAAGTGATATGAAGTTGCGGAGAGCCATGATCGCCTATGCACTAAAGGGATACGATACAATAGAAGATGAATTCTGCTCCATTTACCAGTGTAGGGGAGAAAACTGTTAAGAGTCACAAATGATAGGAAGTTATGGAGAGACACGATCGCCTATGTCCTGAAGAAGAAGATTAAATATGCTCTATTTACCCTTGAAATTTTAACATGGGAGAGCAATCCATGCAAGTATCCGAAAATGAGCAATGAAAAAGAAAATGTCATGAATTAGTGGCCTAGATTTACCGGTCTCTGAAGTCCTGCTGCAAGTAAATGATTTCTTATGCATATTGACATCACTGGGGGTCACATCTGCTTTGACTATATTACATTTAAATACCACTACTATTCCAGTATTAATAGGGGCGCCTGGAATGACACAGATCAGGCCGAAAATGGAACACTGCTGCTACATCTTGAACTTTCTAGTCGAGCAAACTTGAAAACGAGAAACCAGCCATTATCTCTATATATAATACACCACACACACACACGCACGCACACACACACACACACACACACACACACATATATATATATATATATATATATATATATATTACAGTGGAACTTTAGATGATGAAATCATGCATCGGATTGCTAAGGCTTTCGGCAAACTTCGCCATCGCTTGTGGAATGAGCGGGGTATTCGACTGGATACGAAAATTCGGGTTTACAGAGCTGTTGTACTTGCCATCCTTTTGTATGGCTCAGAGTCGTGGACTCCATACAGGTACCATATACGCCAACTAGATGTTTTTCATAAAAGCTGTCTGCGTGCAATCTGTGGAGTTAAGCTTCAAGATGGGACATCTAACGTAGACCTGTTTAACAGGTGTAATATTGGAGGAATCGAGACTTTTATCATACAGTCTCAGTTACGGTGGACTGGTCATGTCTTGAGAATGTCTGATGACAGGATACCGAAGATCCTAATGTACAGCCAGTTAGATCAGGGCTACAGGAATGTAGGACGCCCATGGCTAAGATACAAAGACAAGCTGAAAAGCAATTTGTCAGCAGTCAATATACCACATAACACCCTTGAGTGCTTAGCCTTGAAGCGGATAGAATGGATATCAGCGTGTTTTAGTGGACTCAGCATTTTTCAATCTGCTTGTTTGAATCATCTTCAAGAAGCGAGAGCAAGATCTAAAAGGTCAGCCAATCTAACAGTGATCTCATTTCACAATACTCACACTTGCTCCATGTGTGGCCTCCTTTGTAAATCACTAGCGGGTCTTAAATGCCACTTAAGATTATCACACAAAATTTCATAACTGAATCAATAAGCTGTCAGATCCTCATACGTCGAAACCGACGAGAGAGTCCATTATATATATATATATATATATATATATATATATATATATATATATATATATATACGTTTTTGTGTGTAACACTTAAGGGCAGTGTGCAAAATAACGATGACCCATCCAGTGTCGTGCTAACTTGGTCCTGTTGACACGTACTGATATCGCTAGCGAAGAGGCTTCGTACATATCTTCAAGAACGCTTTGTTCATTTTTTTTTAGAAATTCATTTTAAACTTTAAAAATTATAATTAAAAATAGTCGGGGGATGTAAAAAATAAACTTAAAAAAATATTTGATGACACGTTGCTCTTAGTAGGACGAGAAATAAGCAGACCCTGAAATTACAGATTGAACTGCGGAAGGTCGTTTAGGGACCTTGTGGCATGCTGTGCACCATTCTCTGTATTCGGCTCAGCTCTTCCAAAAAGTGTGGTTGGTTCTGCACAAGCCTTCACCACTAGAATCAATTGATATATTCGGGTAGTCTGGGTGTTGGTTGTAAGAGCTGAGCTGCTTGACCTTTATACGTCGAAAAACGACGGGAGAATCCAGTGTATATATATATATATATATATATATATATATATATATATATATATATATATATATATATATATAATGACCAAAAATGAAGAAATGAGACAAAGTTGAAAAGTTTTTTTTAATGACATTCCGTTTCGCCTTCGTGTGCTAGGTTGGCGTCGAAAGACAGATTGGCAAGTGGGCGTATGCTGCTGCTTTTTGTGTATTTGTGTGTATTCTGTTTTGGCCAATTTTAACATCCAGAGACTAGTTGTTTGTTGCATATCCTGCACACTGGGTTTCCGATTTTTTCATGGTCTTGTTTTTGGTTATAATTGGTCTTGTGCAATAGTAATAAATCCTTCACTTTCAGATTTTAGGCAAGCTGTTCTTAGCCATTGGCCTATCTATCTATCTATCTATTGAACAGAGTAGCGGTTTATACCTTGTTTCCTCTTCAGGAATGTGTTTCCACACTATACTTCTGTCTCTGACTGAACTCTGAAATGCTATTCACTAATTAAATCTTGACCTCTTCAAGTCTCGAGTTAGCCGTTAGTCTTTCTTGCATAGCCCCAAGAACTTCACTTCTTTCCCTTTCTTGTGCTAATACAACACTATAGAGTAACCCTCTACACTGAGTGGCTCTTGGGCCTTGTATTGAGTAAAAATTAGTAAAAAAGCAACAACTTGTTTATCATTGACTCGTTTTGGGTATCGCCAGTGCAGAGTTTTTTTTTATCATTTATTCTTTAACTGTTTTCAGGTTTGATGTTTGGCCTTCAAAGCCATAATAAGAACATGTAATGGTGTTTTCCTTAAATACCAAACTGTACTAATTTCTATCTCGAGGTCCTTGTATTTACGCAGTTTCTCAAATGTTTTCAAACATGTGTTTTTAGTCGGCTGAGACTGCAATATAAGATAGATGGTTTCAGCATGATCTTTCACAATTGTGTCTGGTCGATTTGCATGAATTCTTCTATCAGCCTGAATGCTGAAATACTACATGATGATAACCTCATAATTCTGTACAACTAGTGGTGACTTGTCTTCCCTGCAATTCTCTTTGCGAGGGAGGTTGAATGCACGATGTATTGACCACTGTATATAATGAACAACTCTAGCACGTTGCAAATACCCTGTAGGCGTCAGTCGGCCACATCCAAATATTAATTACCATTAATATTGTTGGTTTTAATTTCTTCTTCTTCTTCTGCTTCTTCTTCTTCTTCTTCTTCTTCTTCTTATTATTATTATTATTATTATTAGCAGCAGCAGCAGCAGCAGCAAACATTCATTTTTGCAGAAATTCGGATGTTAAGTAATACTTAATATGTACAGCGTTTAAATTTCCGGCAATGTCTAACCTTCGTGCCTGAAAAAAAAATGGTGTCTCAAAATGACGGTTATTCCCTTGACTTCGCTATTATGTATACACTTTTAACTCCTCCGGCAATGTTTATTTACAAGATTATAAAAATATGTAATCCAAATACAATACGATCTTTATTATTTATTGTTCCCTTTATAAAGACTTACTATTTACCATTTTACAAAGAAATAAATTTGAAAAATAATTTTTCATTAAAAAATTTATAAAAAATTACAAAATTATCCAAATATGTAAAAAGAGGTGCACTGAACTTATTTTAGTGAATTTATGAAAAAAAATGCCCGGAAAATGCGTTTTTTTTAATTTTTTATTTATTTATTTATTTTTTCAAAATTTATAATTACAGTTCCTCGTCGTTGTGTTTATTTAAATTTTCTTGTTCTACTACGCTAGCATCTCACTCACACCCTCACACCCTTTCACTGATGAAACTGTTAAATGTATCCGTCTCTTCTACTCCAATAGCTTCATGTCTCGCACCTCTCGCCTGTGGAACTCCCTCCCCTCTTCCTGTTTTTCTGATAGCTATAATCTCCAACTATTCAAATGTAATGTCAATCGACGTCTCCAGATGCCTTGATCTATCCCCTATCCTTCTCTTCATCCTTTCCTCTATCACTCCTATTTGCTCTAGCTCCAACTCTCTGTAACCCCTTGCGTGCTAGTGGCTTCCCGCCTTGCTTGGGGTGAAACGCTTAAAAAAAAACAAAAAACTCTTACTCAAAGACATTTTATGTTAAGACTTTTGATAATAGCAGTAAATCAATGGTCCAATTTCTGTTGTTTTCAAGAATAAATTTTTTTCGGTAAAGTAGTAATTCCTGGGGGATTTGTTTATCATTTCATAAGAATATAGAACAAATAGTGAGAGTTTGTGGTTTTGCCTGGAATCTAAAATTAAAAGAATGTTTGGTTCGTAGAAAGAGATGCTCTCAACTCATTTTAGTGAATTTATGTGGCGAGAACAAATGATAGAAATACCTGGAAAACACATTTTTTTCAAAATTTATAATTAGAGTTCCTCGTCGTTATGTGTTTACTTAAATTTTCTTCACAGATATTTTTATAAATTTATGAATAAAAATGTATTTATTTATGAAATGCTAAATAATAAATATTTAATTATAATTGGTTCACATATATTTATAATTTTGTAAATATGAAGTTATTCTTGTAAATAATCTAATAAATAAATAGTTTTTAACATCTTTGTTTTCAATTCTCAAAAATAAAGAAAATGTATAGATCCATTTTCATATGTTTGGGTTTTATTAAAATTCTAATCGTCGCTTTTGAAACAATAACCATTGCCGTGGGAGTCAAAAGTGTATACAGTAATAGCAGTGGCAAGCGAATAATCATCCTTTTGATACACAATTGTTTTTGCGGGCACAAAGGTTAAACATTGACAAATTTATTTTTGTTGTAACCTAGGAAAGGTTACTGAGTAGAATAATCACACGAAGGTTGGTAATGAACGATAACACTTAGCACAAGAACAACACATATAAGATTTGTCAGCTGCGCATAGAAGTAGTAATCAAATGCTAGTAGTGAGTCAAGTGAATTCCACAATGAATCTCCAACTGCAGGATATCTACCACCCGCCCCACGCGGTCAGATGTGTCACAAGGCCGAATTTAATGTGGAGTAACCGAGCCCGTAGGCTCGGGCAAAAATTCCCCGTAAAAACGGAGTCGGGTAGCTGTCTACCACCCCAGACGAGACCCTGCCCTTCGGCATAGCCTCGTCTGGGTTCCTCTCCGCCCGAAGGCAGAGAGTTCGACCAGCTGGAGACGAATCTCCGACTGAAGACCAACATATAGTATTTACTACTGTATTTATGGGAATGGGGACATACCCATTATCATCCGTAGGTATGCTACAACACTTTTATATTATTAACACTCTCCTAAACAGATGAGTAGATAATACGTATAATGGGTCTCTATCACTTTTATTACCTGCTAAACAGGCTTTGTTCTTGTACAGTCATTATAAATTCTTCCGTCTCTAATTTTCGCCTTGCATTCTTCAGCCACTGATGTTTTAGGTTTATCTACATTGGCATCGTTACCTTTGAGTGCATATTGGATTTTGTTCCAGATGTTTTTCAAATTGGTTAATACCTGTGCTTTAGAATTCTTTTTTTTTTTTCATTATATTAGCTGCATTTGTTACTAAAGTGTCTTATCTATTTTCTTCACAATGAAGTTGATTTCATTTGAGAATTCATTGCTTTTGTTATACCCTGCTTCAAACCAGATTTCTTTCGATTCACTTTACATTAAAAACTGGCAGCTAAAGAACTATTTGAACTGCTAGGGTAGCTTGACTTATTTAGGACGGATATTAGGACAATCCAGAACTTATACTAAAAGCAAACCGCCCGAATACAGATAGAAAATGAATTCAGTAAATACACAAGAATAGAAAGGGGTCTAAGACAAAGATGTATCTTTTCTTCTATGTATCGTGTTCAGTCAAAACGTAGACGATCATGGCTCTTCCCTATTTCCTGTCCTTTGTAGCACTTAGTAAATTTCGTCTTCTAACCTTGTTCCGCCATCCAGTTACTCAAGCTCATTCTTCTTCTTCTTTTATGTGCCATGTTCCTTCAGAATTTAGGCGATCATGGCTCTCCACAATTTCCTCTCTTTTGTAGCTCTTAGTCCATTTTGTCTTTTTATTTCTCTTAAACCTTGTTCCGCCATCCAGTTACTCAAGCTTAATAAGTAGGTTATGCGTTGTCTTCCTCTGTACCTCTTGTCTCCTGTGAGTTTTTTCTTCGTACTTCTTGCATCCTGCGAGTGTCAGATTTTCCAAGCCCTCTTTCCTCATTATGTTCCCTAGAAATTTCAACTATCTCTTTTTGATGTTATGTGTAAATGGTGTTTTTGTTTTCATTTTCTCTAAAACTTCATCGTTACTCACATTTTCAGTCAATGGTATCCTCAGCATCCTTCTGTAGAACCAAATTTCTGCTGCTTCAAGTCTCTTCTTCACCTGTGAGGAGTTTGTTCAGCACTCACTGCGATATAGGAGGACATAATAGTTCAGTACTCTTTTCTTTGATTCTAACGAATTTGTTTAATTTAAAAACTTTGTTTTAGGGTTAAATTTCATAATAAATAAATAAAATGAAATTAAACTGAAAAATAGATATATATTTACCACCTGATTGCAAAATAAACTTTATTTGTTGGTTTAGTAAAATAAAAATGAAATTGTAATTTGATTAAAATTTTTAGCAATATTACAAAGGTAAAAACAGAGCGAAAAAAATTAATCGGCTTTCATTTTTATTTCCTGGAATCACACAACGTCGATGACACAAATTCTTTAACGGAAGAATACATTTTTTATTTGGAGGGGGTTACAGGATGTTACACACATAGACAATAGAACAATAGTTT
>CAHIKZ030000358.1:1902500-1940000 GCA_903632075.3 Acanthosepion pharaonis | reverse complement strand
ATATCAATATATTCTCCCAGCTATAGGTTAAATAATAGGAGCTGGCTGGCTTGATGGTTGGAACTCGAGCCGTGGTTGGCAACCAATATAAGAGAAGGACAACTCTGAATTCGAAACTGTCCGTAGCCCTAGCAACGCACACACTGTACACAGTCATGGAAATCATTAGGAAGCCCACAATTAACATTATTAGTGGACTCTATGACTTTGCCTTCATTTTTCATGAAATTAATTTCACCACTTTTTTTTCTTATTCTTTCTAATTTACCCTCCAAATTGAAAGCATTGGAGATTTAATATTTCATTATGATATGATGATTAACTGTACGATTTGTAAGCTGGTGCTGATCAAATTAAGAGGCTGTCCGTTTGTTGTGTGCAGGCAATAATGTTCAGCAGTGACCACCGATATAGAAGGCCTGCTCGATAGTGACGTGACGTCACAAATGTAGTCCATGCAATGAAACAGACAGTAATCATAATGTAACGAATAATTGTAAGAAAAAAAATTGGTTTTAGAAAATTTTTAAAAAATACATTTATAAAAGAAAGAAACCGAATTGGATTTTATACAGAAATTTATTTCATATTAATTTAAAAAAAATAATCGATAAGAAAAAAAAAATGTTGTTGCTGAATGTTTTGTTAGTTAACTTAAAATAAAAAGTAAAGAAATTAAACATCATGTTACATTTCATTAAATTTTAAAGACTGAAATTCGTTCATTATTTTATTTGTTTCAAATTTGAAAACATTTTTAAAATCATAATCAGTATTGTTTTAATTTGCATGGTTTTATCTTAATTTTAGTAATTATTCTGTAAAGTTACAATATCGTAAGTATTTTTTTAATGATTATTATTCTTACACTAGCAACAGCTCAAATATGAATTAGAAAACAAACAGACGAGCAAATTACAAGTAAATGATAAATAAGAAACAAATAAACTAAATACAAGAAAGTAAATAAATTTGATACAAAAAAGAGATTTAAAATTCAAATAATACTTATAGAAAAGTAGGTTACAGACAGACAATTTTAAGAATGAAATTCGTTCATGATTTTAAATTGTTTCACATTTGAAAATTTTTTAGAAATCATAATCAGCATTGTTTTAATTTGCATGTTTTTATTTCAATTTTAATAATTATTCTGTAAAGTTACAATTTTTGTAATCATTAAGAGATTATTACTCAAATACAGTAACAACTGAATTATGAATTAGGGAACAAACAATAATTAAATAAACAAATTATAATTAAATGATGAATAAATAAAATAATTATGATGAATAAATAAAACAATTAAGCATAAATAAGAAACAAATAAATACAAACAAGCAAATAAATTAGATACAAACAATAAATAGATTTAAAAATCAAATAATACTTTCAGAAATATAAGTTACTGATACAAAATTTAGCTGAATGTTTGAAGTTTACTTTTTTTGATTAACTTGTTACTTGTAATATTATTATTTTCCCTAGAACAAAAATTATTTAAAGAGCATTTGTAGAGCTCCAGACAAACATTCTTTGTATTTTTTCTATATTGTGACCCTCATCACAAGTGTCAACATCAAAAAGAAGCTCATAATCTGCCAAGACATTCAATGTTATATGCATGGCTATTTTTCTTTGATTTACGTAATGAAGAAAAGAATGATTTTTTATAAGTTTATCAATGACTACATAATTATAGAGAACAAAATTTATAGTTTTATCATTAGGATATAAGAGAGAACCTCTATTAATCTCCTGAAAATAGCTGCTTATTTCAGGTATTTCTTCCACATTATCTCTTACACTTCCAGATATTAAATCTTTGTAACTATTGCATTTAATTTTCTTAAAAACTGCATTACAGCAATAACCTGCTAAGTATAGCATTACAGGTAGAACTTCTCTACAATTATTAACATCATCCTCTTTAACATCAATTCTATATTTATATATATATAACTTTTCCTCTGTCACTTCATCCCAGTTTGGTTCTTGTAAACTCTTTAAATCAATTTTAATGCATTGCTGATTAAATGGCAAGCTCAATTTTAAAACTGATTGCATTCTAATTTTTTTTTTTCATTTGCTGTATCGAGATATTATACTGATCCCCATTAAGTTGCTGGTATTGACCAAACCTTGCCTCAAGGTGATCAGTTTGAAATTTGCCTGGTAATATGTACAGCATTTTCAGTTCTTCTATGCAATACTTGGTCAGTTCTAGAAATGCATAGGTTGTATGATGCAAAGCAGTGAAGGTTTCCTTTGTTAATTTGCCATTTCTTCCAGAAATGCTATTCCAAGATTCTAACCAGTCACAGAATACAGAGAGAAATCTAAAATTTTCTTCATTCATTCTAAGTGGATTGCAGTATTTTTTCTAAGCTGACAACCTTTATATGGTGTTTTAACATTCATTATTGTCCATCAAATATAAAATATGTTTATATATTCTGCAACTTCTGCAAAATTAGGCAAATATTTCTGTTTTCCTAAAGTCAATAATCCTTGAATAGTGTATTCATTAAAAATTTGCAGAACTAAATTAACATTTTGCCTTTCAAGATTAGTAGGAGAAAGTGGCTTTGAGGTTAATTTATAACAATATTTCAAAATTGACTGAGATTCTAAGGCATGAAGTTTCTGTAAGTTAGAAAATGGGCCACTTTGGATATTATCTAATTCATGATTTCCATTATGACAAAATTTTGGGAACAGCATGCATTTATTTGCATCTTTTTGACCAAGCAAATTGTTTCTAATGCATTTTAATATATGGACTGAGTCAAAAAGAAAGAAACTTTATAACTGGGTGTGGATATACAATGGAAAGCTTTGGAGGACTGCAAAAGAAAGATATAGCTTTTTTATTTATAGCATTATTATCTGTTATAATTGATAATACTTGAAAGCCTATCTCCTCTAAACCAATTATTATGCATTTAACTATGTCAAATAACTTCTCAGCTTTAAGACATTTAGTTGGCATAACATGCACAACATCTTTATATTGTGAGAATACACTGCTAATCATGAAAGCAAAAGAACTTGTTGCAGCTTCACTGCAGTTGTCAGATAAGCCAACAATATTACCAGCCTTATAATCGAAATAAGGTTTTAGATGAATTTCATCAACAAGTAAAGATACTGTGATGTCCTTCTGCACTAGGAGCTTAAATTTATTTTTAATATACATAAGAAAATTGTTATCATGTTGCTCAATAAAAGGATTCATATATGTTGATAATGTTAGTCTTTTAATGGTTGAATAGCTAGGTAAAATTATATTTTTGCTGTCTCTTAACAATCTGTACCCTTTAGGGAAGCAGTTATATAACAATGAAGAAAATATAATCATTTCTGTTGAATAATAAAGCTTATTTTGTGTCATTAAATTTAGCTGCTCATATATAAATTTAATTGTATTAAAATGTTTGTTTGATTCTTCTTGCACCAATAGTAGAAATGACATTACCAATTTTAATACAAAAATCATATTTTGTGGTTCAGTTTGCTGTTGTTCTGTGTCCATTTTCTTCATGTTTTCTACCAGAATTTCAAGAGTATTTTGATCAGTTACATGTTTAGGAATCTTATAGACCCTATTGAATGCATTTCCACATCTCTACAAAACACATGTACTGCAAAATCAGATTCAATTACAAGAGACAGATTGATTTTTGGATATGGGGATTTGATGATGCTGAATATAATGTGTCTCTTGCTGCCTAACAAAACTCCAGTAATTTCTATCAAGGAAATTTAATTTCCTTTCTAGATCATTAACATTATGGAATTTCTTCTGCATTTTATATGCTAAGTCATCATTAATACTTTGATTTAAAGCACTTTTAAGAGCAGAATTCTCTAGTTGGATTCTCCTAGAGTCTGGTGACTCTCTAGAAGTATTCAATGAAGATAAATATGAGGGACAGTTTGGGAAAATTCTAGGAATAGCACCATCATGAAGATATATATATTTTTTCACTTTAACTGCAATTGTGGCACCTGTTTTTTTCGTCAATAGCTGACGTTTCTCTCCTTATGTCCTCCGGTCGAAAATTTAGTTCACATACCTAAAAACTAAAAAGATTTTAAAAACCAAACCTATTTTAAATTCTTGTGAAAATCAATCAGCAAAAAATCTACAGTAATATGAAGCATTAATAATTTTAGGAAAAGTGGATAGAATTCAACAAAAGATTATTAGTGGCGCAGCTATGTACAAATAAGAGAAGAATTTTTAACTTTTATTCATTTTTTTTAATTCAAAATGATAAATAAAAAAACATTCTAATGAATAAAACAATTCTAAAAATTGTTAAATTATAATAATTCTAAAAAAAAATTCAATTATTTTTATGCCTATAAAAAGATTCCTTTATGAATTTATATCGAAAGTTTATTTTTTATAAAAATTAGAATTCAGCTTTTAAAAACTTTCGCAACTTTGTTTTTAATGTTTTGTGAATTATAAAGATATTATTATTTTAATCCTCAAAGTTTTAATTGAGTTGAGTTTAATAACTTTTTAAAACAACACTTTGTTTTAAAATGTGTTGTGAATTACAGCAATTAAAGTTTCATTTAGTCACGAATAAAACAATTCTAAAAAATCGTTATAATTATTAGAATTATTTTTTACGCATATAAAATATTCCTTTAGGAATTCCTGAATGAATTTATGTCGAAAATTTCTTTAAAGTTTATTTCTTAAAAAAAATGAGTTTTTAGATTTTAAAAAGCAACACGTACGAGAATGAATGTCTAAACTTTCTCGCTAGATTTATGTCTTATTAACTTTATGTTATGAATTACAAAGACATGGTGTTAATTTTATCACTAAAGTTTCAATAAAATTTACTTATTTTTTAATACAAAAAATACTCACTCTGCTGAATTTAATAGGTAAAAAATGATCTCTTCTGATTGTACGAATCCAAACATCAGATAAATTCTTTATCTTTAGGGAAAGAAAATACATGTACTTTAGGGCCGTTTTTATGATTTCCTTTGCAATTTGGTTCAACGTATCTATAAGGCATTGTTTTTGTTTTAAATTAATTCAATATTTAAAAGAAAGTATTAATAAACAATTTAAAAATGCCGCCGTAAAAAATCTGATACACAAAACAAACGACACGCTTCAAGGACTCAATATGATGACGTCACATTTCTCTATAACCCAATGAAACAGGCTTTCTCTATCGATGGTCATGGTTCAGCTCACAGAGGACTGATCTGTCTTTCCATACGGTCAGTTCTGTTATGTACGATTTCCTTTCAAGTTATGATAAATCATGACTCTCTACAGCTTTCTGTCTTGCATTGCAAGATGCTACAAAAAACAAACATTAACCTAAGAACTCGAGTCGAGCAAGTGCTTAAATAACCTCGTCAGATCTAAACTCTCAGAGTTCCAGAAATAAACTGTCGGCCTTTTCCAACCGTTTTCTCAGATCAATGATTAGAAATGACTTGGCGAGGATCGCCCTTCTGACTTCTTGGATTTACGTTACAGAATCACCAAAAAGGAAATTTGTCAAATAACAGAAACCACATCACATGAACAGTAACAATGAAAATGGATACCACACGAAGAAAAATAATGATATAATCAAGATGTTGACATTGAACACAACTTCAAAGAAAAAGCTAGGAAGGAAACTCCCATCAGCACTGGAAAAAGTGATAACAATTGCGAAACACTGAGAAACGTATTTTTCTGAAAAACTGTCTTCATAGAGCATTGTATGCAGTTCACTATATTAAGAACTAGCAGCAGAGCCCGGCGTTGCCCGGAGATGTAACAGTAAGAGATAGATCAAGTATCGACCATCATAAAGACTGAAAAATAAAATTGACAAAGATTATTGTTTAAGGTTAACGGACATGCATGTCTTAATTTGTTTTTTTTTGTTTTTTTTACAAATTGGTCAAACTCAAACAAAAACATTGTTTTCAATCGTTATGAGTCTACCGATTGAATAGAATTTTATTATAAACAATTGTCTTGTAAATGGAATTTTTAAAGCATTCTGAATGTAAAAATAAAGAAAAAAGTGTGCAAGACAATAAGAAACACTACCTGCCAACAAAAAAGTGAAGTTTTGTTGAAATCGGTTGAAAAATGTAGGAAATCCGATCCCATATATAAAGGAACACACACACACAAACAACCTGGGTTTTATAATAAGTATAACTCGATATGAGTTGTCCCCCTTTAATTCTTGTGATGCCTCTTAATCGTGTTTTCAAATTGATTGCGTGCAAAAACAATTGTGTTTTTCCAATTTTGGGCGCTGTCAGAACCACCGCAAGGTAATTTTACGTAGTCCTCTGAAGTTTTGTTGAAATCGGTTTAAAAATGTAGGAAATCCAATCCAATATATAAACGAACAGACAGACACACACACACACACACACACACACACACACACACACACACACACACACACACACACACGCACACACACAACCTGGGTTTTATAATAAGTATGATGACAGGATAACCATCCTGGGTATGACGATGAGGAGTGTGGAACCACCTCTTAATTGCTGGTGTTCCCAGGTCCACCGTAACCTGGGGTGGTAGCATCTGTTATAGTCCCAGCTATGGGCAAATAGTTAACCCCCAAACTGGGGTCAAAACAATATGCAAGTGTAAAAATAGGTTTTATTACCAGTAATACATTTTTGTAAAAAATTATTACCAGCAATACATTGAAAAAAAATATTGCTAGAAATACATTTTGAAAAAAAAAATTACCAGCAATAAAAAACCTTGCCGGCATTAAATAACCCATTGAGATTGATATGCCGTAAATCAAACCTAACCGAACCTAACTAGATGATTGTGTGAATCTGCCAATAATTGCTTCTGCATCGAATTCATCTGCCCATGGAGAACATGTATGATTTCCAATTCTCCTCAGACAGCGAATTACTTAATCTTCTCTCTATGATCATTAACTTTGAAAATATCCATGTCCGTGTTTGTTTTTTTTGTTTTTTTTACTGCATTTTTATTTGATATAAGGGACCCACTCCATCAGGGATCCAATTGCCATCGGGCAATCTAGCATCCTTCTCTGTTACTGGGAGATAAGGAAACAGAATATAGAATCAGTTAAGCTAGAGATAGTTTTGCCAAATACCACAAGATGCTGCAAAACCAAAAGAACTCGTCATGTCCTTAAATAACCTCGTCAGATCGAGGACTCACATAAATATGTCATGCATGACACCCAACTCGTTATCAGCTGTAAACAACCGCTTTCTAAGATCAATGATTAAAAATGAATCCTGTCTTTTATGAGAAGGAATGTCCGTCACTAGATCTCGTATATCGGCATTACAAAAGCAGAAAGAAGTAACAGAAAAAAAGACTTTCAACAGCAGGAACAACAAAAATGGATAGCACATTTAACTCGAAGAGAAAATGACACAATGAAGATGGTGATGTTTCCACTATCTTAAACAAAATAGAAGCTTTGAATGGAAACTTCCATCAATACTAGAAAGATTTATAACAGTTAGTGGCTTTGAGAAATCTAATTTCCCTAAAAATTGTTTTAAGAGGAAGCTTTTACAAATTTCAACGAACAGTAATGTTAACTGCTCGGTCAATAAATACCCGAATGTTTCCTTACCTTTACTATTTAAATAACTTTGACCTTTCCCCTTTCTCATTCTGCTATCCATTCACCCAAAAATTTTGTACCAAATATGAGTACCGTACAGAATAATCATGCCGGTAATAATTTTTCAACTTATTAAATAGACTTGCCGGTCTAAATAAACATAAGGGGTGGGACATGTTTTTTGATGCCATATGGAAAAAGGTAATTGTCCCGTGGGGAAAACTATTTGAGAAATAAATGTGCCAGTTCAAATAAACGTAAAATTTATTGGATATTAGCAATGGAAAGTGTGACAGAAATCTGAAGGCAAATAGAAATAGTGAAAGGTGTTTTTCCGAAACTAAGCAAGGTATTAAAAAAGGGGATAAGTCCTTATAAAACAAGTAAAAGAGTGCTGAATTTCTATGTAATATTTAACCTAATATATGCAAGTGAAACTCATGACAGGTGAAACGACTTGAAGCGACAGTGATATTGTTCTACCGCCGTAGCATATTTCTATAGATATTTTCACGGCGAATTTAAGCAAGTACTAGATTGGCATTTAGGTCACACTATGTTACAATTAAAATTCCTAGATGTAACCGCAAGTTCTATGCTAACAGTTTCTTCTCTCGCATTTTTCGCGTGAGGAACTCATTTCCGGCTTCTTACTTCCGAGTCAACTTTCCGGACATCCAGTGAGGAACGTCCTCTTGACTACGTTAGTTCTATTTTTTTTCTTTCTTCTATTCTTCTGTCTCTTTTTCGCTCTTTTTCTCCTTCTTCTTCTTCTTCTTCTTCTTATTATTATTATTATTATTAGCAAGAGCTATGTTAGCTTAACTTTTTCTTTCTTCTATTGTTTTTTCTTTTCTCTTTCTTTTGTTAACTTTTTCTTCTTTTTATCAATATCATTATTAAGAACTTAACTACGTCAGCTTGACTTTTTCTTTTTTCTTCTTTATTTTATTCCCGCCTTTTCTTCTTCTTCTTCTTCTTCTTTTTCTTCTTCTTCTTCTTCTTCTTCTTCTTCTTCTTCTTCTTCTTCTTCTTCTTCTTCAGAACTTAGTTACGTTACGTTACCTTTACTTTTTCTTTTATCTACTATTCTTCTTTCTCTCTTCCCCTCTTTTCTTCTTTTTTCATTCATCTTCTTCTTATGAAAGATACGTTAGCTCTACTTTTTCTTCTATCATTCTTTTTCTTCTTCTTAAGAACTTAGCTACGTTACCTTTAACTCTTTTCTTTTCTTTCTTCTTTTCTTTCTTTTCTTCCTCCTTTTTCTTCTTCTTTTTTTTTACCTTGAAACTCTCCTTTCATCCTGTTTTTCTTTCTTTCTTTCTTTCTTTCTTTCCTCACGTTGATTTGTTTTGTCTTTACTTCTTCGTCTTCATTAATATTTCCTTGTTTGCTTCATCAACCGACGCTAGTTTCAACGTTCGCTCTTCTTTTGTCTTTTTTATTTGCAAAAAAAAGAAAAGAAAGTATACACACACACACACACACACACACACACACACACACACACACACACACACACACACACACACACAGCCGATTGCCATATATTAATTGACAAAAATAACATATCTTAGTTAAATATTCAGGTTGATTCTAGCGTGCAGCTTTGAATTGATTATTAATGACTTGAAAGCGAGGTCGTTTAATTACACAAAAGACAAAAATTGTCCTGCGAACTATACCTTGTAGATATTAATATCAAGATATTTAAAGTCTTTTCGTGGGTGAAAGACTTGATTTTCAGCTTATCTTTATATCATAATCAATTTTTGTGTTATTAGAGCAATTGTTCTTTTTTTATTTTCGAATATACTAAACAGCTTAAGCTATATTATTTTATATCTAAAAATATGGGGAAACGACATATTAATCTTTATTAAAAAAAAGACTAAGTGGAAAAGGTTTTCGTGTGACTCGTTTCGACTTTTAGGTCTTCATCGGATTTAAAGTGATGTTTAGTTTACATTGATGAGACTACACATGCGCACCAAGGACGTTGGGGATTTAAAATTTAATTAAACATATATATATATATATATATATATATATATATATATATATATATATATATATTTTTGTTTATTATTTTTATTATTATCCGGTCGAGCTCGCTCGGAAATTCCCGAGTCTATGACGGCAAACATCACCGTCCTTTATCAAGGTCGGAAGGTCATTAGTGTGGTAACCTGTGTCTTTACATACTTAGTCAATGTAGATGACTGCTCGGTAATCAGCCTGTCTTGCGACATGGCTAGGTGTCCAGAGTAGTAGATCACTCGTAAGTTCTTGTTTTGTTCGCCATTTACGTTCACGTAAGATTGTAGAAATATCAAGGAAGGGTATACAGAGCTGTGATTTAGTTGGATGTTGTCTCCAAGCGATGTTAAATGTAGCTCTCAGCATCGAATGTAGGTTCCATCATGCTTAGACTCAAGGGTTTTAGTTAATGACCAAGCAGTGGCACTGTGTGAGTACGAAATAATAATAATAACTCCCTTTACCCGCTCCGTTCAACTTCGCGTGAGCTGAGGAAAAAGGCGAAAACAATTCGCAAGGCTATGTGAAATTGCTTTGGGACCAATGATGACCTTGTCTTCACAAAAATTAGCGATTGATCCAAGGAAAAGAAGGAAAAGAAAATAGGGAGCCTATTCGAAATCCTTCTTGATATAAAATAAGGACAAGAAATTACATTAAAAGAGAAGAGTGTATGAAGTCATATGGAACGTTCCGTTTCTATTCACGCGTCCAGCTTGAATTTTTCACCTGTGTCAAATTACTCGCCAATTATATTATCGGCTTCTAACCAATAAAGAATTTCCCCTCCACAATCCAAGAAAGCTGTATATTTCAAATTATCTCTCTTCGTCTACTTTTGAACATATACAACTGTAGATCCCTTCCGTGAGCAACGAACTCTCTTGCCTTTGTTTTAAACATTTTTGAATATTATTTTGTGTCAGATAATTTAATCTGTTGTATGAACGTTTCCTTTTCATGACAATTCGTTAAAACAACTGACTTTAAAATTTTCTTATTTATTTTCCTGAAACGAGCGACTGACGCTACTTCAAGCGTATAAATTCGTAAATAAATTTCTTATCTTGCTTTGTTAAAATCATCCGTGCGTTTCTTCGTCATTGCCATCCTTCCTTAATCTTCTTAACATGGGTAAATCAACTGTTCATTTTAACCCCTAAACACAACGCCACTATAGCATCATACATTAAAATCGACTCTACAGTGGCGCGAAAGAAGCTCCGCTTAAGGTTGTCTGGTAGATCAGATCTTCAGATTACATCCATTTTATTTAAAGGTGCACAGGCTTTAGCTGTGCAAATTTTCACATCCTTTTCAGTAGAATTTATTTCGTTTCTTAGGTATGTAAAAAAATTCGACATATTTTATTGATTCATTTATTTTTGTCCATATTTTCATCATTTTTCCGATTTAAATATACCACATTGTAATAATAGAAAGGTGACATATTGTAAGAACCTGGACATAAATTTACCTTGGATGATCTAGAAATTGAAGCACCTTCTGTACACTTTCGTCTTTGTAAATTGATTTCTCTGTAGGAGGAGCATTTCTTAAATGAAAATTATCTTTTTGTGAAGTGGGATTTCTTTCGCATTTTATCAATCCAGCGGCAGTCGTTTATCTTGCAAACCGAGAGCTGCTCTAACCTTACCGATTGGGCACTTATATAGACTCTGCCTTAGCTATGCTAATTAGGCAGTCATTTACATAACACTACATATGTTCAGACTTATTACGGTAAACAGCCAATGCATCCTTTTTCTGTTCATATAATCATTTATTTAAATTCCTTCAGCTTTCTTCTGTATAATCCCTGTGGCAATTATTTTTTTAATCATTTAAAAAGAAGTGGGGTTACAAAGGCTCCCCGGAGATGAGGCGACATCACCCACCTCGAATTAAGACAGAATTACTGACAGACAGAAGCAATAGAATCTACTGAAATGAATAAATTTTTTAACTCCATGGATGTTCAGTAGAGGTTTGAAAATGATGATGGCTTACGCGTCCTGTGTATGACGATAATCCAGCAGCAAGTCCTCAGGAGATTGGAGGTTCTGAAGAGCGTGGAATCACCTCTTAATGGCTGTTGTTCCCAGGTCCACTCTGACTCGGGGTGGTAGCACCTGTTAGGGTCCTAGCTATGGATAAATAGTGAATCCCTAAACAAAAATCAACAGTACATTTTTATAATAAAATGACGAACAATACATTTTTTATAGCAAAATTACAATCAATACAGCACTAAAAATATATAAAAATATATTTTTATAGTAAAATTACTATCAATACACTTTATGATCTACATAATATATATCTAAAAATGTATGTATGTGTGTGTGTGCGTGTGTGTATGTGTCTAAGCCAAAGTATGGATCAACATAAATGACAAAACCTGATATTGCCCATAATGTCAAAATCATATTCACAAGTATTAAGACATTATCATATGATAGACAGCATACTATCTGTAGAATAACAACAAAATTATCAAATTTAGGGGAACGTAGAAAAAGGAGAGGATGTTGGTTAGTTACAGATATATATATTTGGTTGTAATGTAGTGTTTTATAAAACATCAGGATTTTATTCACTCGAATGATCCCATAATGACGCGGCAAATCCTGACGGCGTGCTGGTGAAAATGAAACCATAAACTTGTCATTTAGCGTGAAGTGCGTTTGCACCTACTTTATGTAGGCCAGGTTTCGGATCCTCTAACTGACCAATCGTTTTGCTTCTCATGTAGCATATAGCCACCCTTAATTGCTGAATAGCCTCCGTTCTATATTAAGGGACCGAATATGAGTAAACAACTTTTCTTCAAAAAATTATTTGAATAATTTCGATAATCCGACTGTTAAGTTAGACATTGAAGTGTCGGAGTTAACTCCTCCTTCAGTTCGTTAACCCTTTCACCAGGGGTCTCTATAAATAAGTGGCTATAAATAGTCGCTGACCCTTCGCCTCTTCCTCTTTTTTCCTCAGGCCTTTGGGCCGACACCTGGAGGCAATTCTCTTTTAACCTCAGGCCTTTGGGCCGCCACCTTGAGGTAAATCTCTCTTTTTCCTCAGGCTTTCAGCCTTATTACCTCGGAGATGTGAACGCTCACAGGGATAGCGTTTCCCAAATGCTGAAAACACACTAAACACAATACACACACACACTTTGTCCTTTGTAACTGTTTCCATGTAACTTGTTATTAATATATATATTTGTATACATATATTATCGGTCTTGTGTTTGTTTTTCTTTGCCTTCTTTGGACTTAATTAAAGTCCAACTTTTTCATGTAGTTGGACCAGCTAGCAGGAAAATCTGAATCTACATGTGTTCTTCTACGTCAACTCAACAACATTACATTACAACATTACAGCCACGGTCCACTACAGAAGAATCAAAAACAAAAGTATTTTCAGTCGTCGAGAAAAAGCGCACATTTTGCTAACAGAATAATGGACATTATATATAGAAATTAAGAAAAGTATTGTCAAGAGGAGGTTTTGTGGAGTAATGGATAGCGGCTCGGATTGGGGAATCGGAGAGCCGAGTTCGAATCCATTACATTCACTTACGTGCTAATACCCTTGGGACAGGTATTAATTCTCTTCTTCTTCTACTAGCTATGGGTAAATAGCAGGACAGACCGAGTTCTATTGCCTTGGATGGCAACTGGTCTACCGCAGAAAGAAATGTCAACCTACTGCGGGAAAAAAAATCTGCCTCGTCAGTCATGTATCGAAAGATACATGATTGCCTAAGCGTGTATTATAACTGACTGATTGTCAAGTGTCATGAGTAAGCGTTACTCATGGATTGAGAATATTATATGCATTGGAGAAAATTCTTTATCTATTTAGCGTGTCTCTTCAGGACATGGTTGATCATAGCTCTCCACAATTTCCTGTCATTTGTAGCTCTTTTTTTATTTCTCCTAAACCCTGTTCTACCATTCATTCACACAAGCTCGTTAAGCAGGGATTATGCATTACTACACCATCCCCGTCTTGCCTTCAATATATCCTGTAAGTGTCAAATCTTCCAAGCCTTCTTTTCTCATTATATCCCCTAGAAATTTCAACTGTTCTGATGTTAAGCATAACTGTCTTTTTTGTTTCCATTTTCTCTAAAGCTTCGTCGTTGCTCACGTGTTCAGTCCATGGTATTCTCAGCATCCTACTTTAGTATCACATTTCTGCTTCCTCAAGTCTCTTCTTCATCTGTGATGAGATTGTTCAGCATTCGATAACATTTAGGAGGAGTAATTGCTTCTAATGAAATTTTCCAGTTTCTTAATACATTGCTTAACTTTTGGAAGGCATCTTCCGCTATTCCAATACCTCTTTAAAATAGAAATGCACTGAAAATAAGGAAATAATTATCAGTTGCCAGAAACTGAAGCATGCGTTACTGAGAAAACAAGGCTATTACATGTATAATATAAAGACATTTATTGATTTGTTTGTTTTTTTTTACGTTTTATCAACCTTTTGGATGGTATTTAAAGCCAAAACATATTTCAGATTGTAGGAGTTAGCTTAAAGTAACCGGTTTTCCCAAGTAGTCTCCACTCTACCTACTGAATGGGTTCGATGTTGCTTAACTCTGGTGATTGAACGAAAACATGTGTTTAAAGTGTGATTTGACCGAAGGTTAAATATTTAATTGTATTTTAATTAATTAATTAATTCTCTTTCTACGGCTTATCAACACATTACAGATTCTTTAAAGCCAGAAAATATTTTTAGATTGTATTTTTTTGTTGAGATAATGATTTAGTGATATAAGTATTACTAATTAATCCATAGCTGGGGGATAAGAGGTGGATTGATACATTTCCAAGGGTATCTGTGTGTATGAATATAACAGACCAAAACGGGAATTGAAACTTGACTCTCCGTTTAACAATTCCTAGCCATTGTCCATTACACCACCCGCACATCCAAGCTTACAGAACATGGTATTCTCAAGCAGTCACTCATCTAAACAATTGATCAATGTTGCTTAACTTCGGTGATCATACAGGAACCAGTGTTTCAACCAGTGATATGGCCGTGAGCATTAATTTTTTTTTAAAATAAAACCACATGAATTAGCTTGAAATAAAGATTTAACCATTCCCGAATGCGTAAGCCATAGTTTATCTTAACCTAATGTCCAGTTTAATTTTTGGTCAATAAAAATTATAATAAAGTTAATGAATAAAAATAATGTTACTTTTGCCGAACTCTGCATATATACAGTGTGCGGCAGAAATATCTCCCACATATTCGTCCCAGAAATACCTTCTACATAATGGTAAAACATTAGTGGCAATGGTGTCTTCATCTAGCTAATGTCTTACTATTATGCAGGAGGTATTTCTGATTGATTCACTTTCTATGGCTCATCAACCCTATGCAAGTTATTTAAAGCCAGAAAATACGTTTTTTTAGATTGTAAGAATTTTTTTTGAGATAATTATTTGGCGATACAAGTCTTACTAATTATCTTGTAACTGGAAGGAATACGGGTGAATATAACGAACCTAACAGGAATTGAAACTCAGCTCTCCAATTAACAATTCTAAGCCATTATTCATTACACCACCCGCACATCCAAGCTTACAGAACCTGAGATTCCCAAACGGTCACCCATCCAGGTACTGACCAGTCTCAACGTTTCTTATCTTTTGTGATCGTACGGGAATCGGTGTTTCAACGTGATGTGGCCGTAAGTTAAATATTTGAATACAACTCGTTTAATAATGAATTGTCAGAAGTTAAAATAAGCTTGACTGATTCAATAACATAAGGACTTCAGATTCATTCATTTGGTTTTTAAAATCACGCCCTCAAAACGGAAACCTCTATTCGCCATACACTGTTACAGACGATTACTAAGTTTTTAATCGTTCCGTAGTTCGAACCCTTCGAGTTCTTCCAGGCAATTTTCTTTTAAGCACTAAACGTGTGACTTCCCTACTTGCAGTATTGGAGGTTACTTTTGAAATCTGAGCATTAATAAGATTTGAATTTAACTAGTTGCAGTATTAGAGGTTACTTTTGAAAGCCGAACTTTAATAAATTTTGAATTTAACTAGATGCAGTATTAGAGGTTACTTTTGAAAGCCGAGCATTAATAAGATTTCAGTTTAACTAGTTGCAGTATTAGAGGTTTGTTTTGAAAGCCGAACATTAATAAATTTTGAATTTCGCTACTTGCTAAATTTTAAAAATCAATTGATAACTGTTAACGAACGGCTTTGAAATGAACCTAATACAGGTTTTGGGCGAAGCAATACCTTTAAAGACACCCCACAAAAAATGAAACCTGCATAGCAGAAATTATTTATGTGTGTACGTGTCAAATCAAAAATACAGGTCATCATTAAGGGGCTATAGTAATGTTCAAAAACTTGTAACGCTTTTCCCACGCAATTGTCGCTAACTTTCTTTATTTCCTTCTCATCCCGGAGTTCATGCTTCGATAGTCATTGGGGTAACCTAATAATAATGTGCACAGTTGTAAGATGTAGGGAAAAGGGACCAAAGGTGAACTTTGCTCCTTGGTATGTGGGGACGACATTCTTTAGAAAAGTGATTATTGAGACCCAATTTACACACTCACACACACACACACACACACACACGTATATATATATATATATATATATATATATATATATATATATATATATAAGATAACCCAAAGATAACGATATAAAAAGAACATACATAAAGAAAAATGCCCCAAACCTTATAAAAACAATGTTTTATCGCCAAAATCTTTATGTTAAGAGGAAAAACCAAATGATTTTTTTATTAAATTATATTTTTGATCCTTTTTAGAATTTCAAATATTTTGGTTAAAAATTTTGTTTTTCTTGCGTCAACATGTGACACTGAATTAGTATGGGAAATTTTAGCGTCTTTTTTGCGGTAAAACAAACGGCGGAGAAAGCAAAGAGAAATAACTCCACTATCTTTCCCAATAATAGATTGCGATTCATAAATAATAAAGAAAAGGAATCATTGGAAGGTTATGATTGCTTACGTCCTGAAGGAACATGGCATTAAAAAAGAAAGAAAGCGTTCATTAACACTTGCTAAACGCTTGCGGAACCAAACAGTGGATATGAGCATAGTTAGATCGCAGCTAGTACGTTTCGGCAGCAGTGAATTGCGTTATGTGTGATATGCCACGTCTTGAATACATCAGGCTGTTTCTTGTTCATTGCTAGCGAAAAGGCATCACTAATGGAGGTGACTACGTCCATAAAGGGTCTCTTTTCTAGGACCAATCCTCCTTTTACTTTAAAAAATGATCTGCCTAAGAGTATGCTGTGTTCATTTGTGAATATCTATGCCAATGATACGACGAATTATGGGTGCACCTCCAAAATTCGTGATGGCCAGAGAAAATCTAACTGGTTACATTCAATACCTCGAAAACCAAATTCGTTACATCCCATCATCGCCGATCCGACCTCGAACTACTACTAGTCACCATGAATGGATGTCCCCGTGCCTTGAGTGACTATTGGGCCTTAAACTTACCCCAAACCTCAAGTGGAGCTCATACATCCGATCCATCGCTAATGATGCAGGAAAAATGGTCGTTTTACCTGTACCACTCCAGTGAGAACCTGACTTCTTTTGCTGTCTGTATAAGAGATAGATCAGACCTAAAATAGAGTATTGTTGTACTGATCAGGCCTGAAATAGAGTATTGTGGTACTGATCAGGCCTAAAATAGAGTACTATTGTACTGATCAGGCCTAAAATAGAGTATTGCTGTCATATTTGGGAAGGAACTTCCCAGTCTTCATTTTCAGGTCCTGAGTCCAAAAGCGTCCCCGCATTCTTGTGGGTGACAAATTATTTTCTACCCTCCAACTTCTCTCTCATAGACGGGATGTGGTAAGCCTCTCACCGCTCTGTCGCTACTTCCATGGAAAGTGCTCGGACGAGCTATATTCCTTGGTTCCGCCAGTTTTAACATTCACGGCAAGGACCCGTCATGCTACTCACATTGTAACAAACCACCCACATCTCCTCCGTATTCCATTGGTGAGAAATGAGTTCCCCTCGAACAGCTTCTTCCCGCGAACGAATCTTAACCTGTTCAAGTTTGGGGTTAACCTTTATCTTCCCCTCCTATCCGCATAAACTGACTCTGTCGAGTGACCCCCGGGCTTTGTACAAGGTGAACCACATTGTAAAATACCTAAAAAAAAATTTTTTTAAAAAGTGACGTCAAAATCCGCTAAAAACTTTATCCTTTCATTATCAGTTGTACTTAGTTTAATTTATCACGTATACAAAATATAGGTAGAAAAAAGCAAATGTTGATAATATAGCGAGGGTCATAAAGCACTGTTCGGGGCTTTCCCCACCCCTGGTCGGGGTTAGTACGCACCGGCCCCGATTTAAGGCATAATTATTGTTCCCAATTAAATTTTGTAAGACAAGAATATTGGAGCTCGTTTAATATCTTGTGGTGACATCACTTTTCAGTTTATGCCACACCTTCAGTTACTGGTGACAGTTACATTTTAAGTTGCTTAACCAAATGTTGGAGACACTCTAAGTATATTTCTATATAAAACAATGACTGAGGCTTCATGTGGAATTTTGGGAGAATGCATCTGTCACTCTGATTCTCTTAACTCTTAATTTTGAAGAATTAATCTTGTCGATAATATATGGTGACAAGACCAGTAATTATCAAATAAATGTAAATCACATTCATAGCATGTAATGATGCTTCTTTATTTGCCATGAAACATAATTCTTAGAAAAGAGCATATATATATATATATATATAGATATAGATAGATAGATAGATAGATAGATAGATAGATAGATAGATAGATAGATATTGATAATATTAGTGGTCAATATATATATATATATATATATATATATACATAAATTCCGAAGAGGATAGAATCCAGGTAGAACTTAATGTCCAGGACAGAGTAAGAATATAATATAAAAGGCTCAAACACTAATATTCCATGGTTATAATTTATTACATTGGAATCGTAATCACGATCCAATTCATCAGACCTACAAATTCAAAAAAGAAATCGGAAAATATAACTCCGGGTATAAAAAAAACAAATTTTATAACCATGGAATATTAGTGTTTGAGCCTTATATATATATATATATATATATATATATATATATATATATATATATATATATATATATATAGGAGGCACGGTGGGGTAGGGGTAGTTGTTCGGATTGAGGAATCCATTACATTCACTTACGTGCTAATTACCTTGGGAAAGGTATTAATCCTCTTCTCCCTTCAGCTATGGGTAAATAGTAGGACAGACTGGGTTCTATAGCCTTGGATGGCAACTGGTCTAGGAGAAGGACAACTCTGAATTCAAAATATGCGGAGGGTCGTTTGGGGGCCTTGTGGCACGTAGTGCACAAGAAGTAGCCATCACCACGACTTGAGGACATGTCTTATGAGGTTAAGAAAAACAACTTTGGTAGGTATTCTCAAAAAATGTAAACTCTAAAAAGCTTTCACTAATATCTAACATTTACAAAAATTAAAAAAAAGTAATGTTTTTTTTTTTTTTTTTTTAAAAGATGTATTGCTAGTAATTCTTTTACTATAAAATGTATTTTCATACATTCATAGGGACTTAACTATTTGCTCACAGTTGGGACTAACAGGTACTACCACCCTGGAACCTGGGAACAACAGCAAATATTATAGGTGTTTCCACGCCCCTCAAAACCTTCTGACCAGAGGCCTTGCTGCCGGATGTAGTTTATCGTCATACCCAGGACGCCATTTTAACAGTAACCCACTACCTTGAGTAGTTCTCAGACATTCTATTGGATGAACTTTAGTATTAAAAAATTAAAGACTGACCATGACAGATGACTTGGAAATGCATTTGAATTCAATCTCTAGAAGACATTTTCAAAAGAGAACAGTATTCCCGATAATATACAGCGCAAGCTCGATAGAAAATTAACACGTTCCCTTTAAAAGTTTTATAAGTAAGAGCTCGTAAAAACTCGTGGAAGGAAATCGATTTAAAATTATTTGTCGCGTATTGATTTTCGTGTCACTTCCTAAAACAGTAAGTTTAAATAATGAGACGCGCTTTACGAAATTCAGCATGAAATAATTTTTACTTTTACGCCCATCCATATTTAGCTTAGCATTTCATTTGCGCTTTCATTCGTGTTTGACACAAAGCAAGGAAATCAGGTCAGACAAAATTCGTGCAATAACCTCAACGTTGATAAAACAGCCGACATTTTCTTTTTCGTGATAAGACATAACGTCTTGTAGTTTGTTTTTAGTCCATGTACTTTCAGCCTTTTCCAAGATCATCTTCAGGGCTCAATGACATAGTCGAACTTATTGTAACTGAGATAAAATCTGCATTACGGTATGATGGCGAATTTTAAAACCAAAAAAAAATATTCTATAACTACAACGGATAAATTTTGAACTTCAAAATAACTATAACAGAGCGAATTCGCGCGTGTTTTTAAAAATCATCTTCAAATAAAGGAAATCATATTGAAGATGTTATTTGTTACTATTCCAATTCAATAAAATGGTGAAAGTTTCATTTCTTGAAAATATGCATTTTTACTTGTGTTTTACTTTAGGTACCACATTTTATTCGCTAAAAAATTAATATCTCACGATGAAAAAAATACCCCAAACTTAATAAAAACAAAGTCAAAATCTTTATGCTATTATTAAGAGAAAAGACCAAAATACTTTTTATGATTAAATTGTATTTATTGATCTTTTTTAGGACGTTCGAAATTTTCGATAAAAGTCTTTTTTGTTGTTTTGTTTTGTTTTTTTTTCGTCAGTAGGGGGTTACTATAAGAGCTTTTATCGTAATTTTTGCGGTGAAAAATACAATGATTTGGAAATATTTGCAAAAATCAAATAATTTTCGGAAAACTTCAGGACTTAGAACTTTTTAAAAATCGTTTTGTTTCGAAAATCTTGGTAAAAATATTTTCTTTTTACATCTTTTACCCCCGAATTATTTAATTTTATGAAATTATGAGAAATTAAATTTTGTAGAGTTTACATTAGTTAAAAGCAGAACTCCTTCAAGAAATTAAATCATGATATTTTTTTTGTAAAACAGGACCTCTAGTTACCGAATATTTGTACTGAATCGTAAAATAAAAATACAATAAAACTAAGACATTAATTAATTAGAAAAGCTTTTAATTGCTTCTATGAATAAAATATATTATGGAAACTATTGTCTTAAGGAAAAAAAATTCAATAAATAATGAATTTTTACAAAAATTGTCTTTATTATTTTTAAATTTTAATTATAATAATTTATAAAGTTTTATATCATTTAAAATTCTGTATTACGTTTCAGTGATATTTTTATTAAGTAAAAACTATATTTACTAAACATAAATGAAAAAGTGTCTTATTCCCAATATTTTAAAAAGAAAATTTGGTTTTGTTTGTGTGTATAAAGTTTTTTAAATGTGGACGTTCATACACAACATTATCATAAAATAAGAGCCATAGCTATAGTAAATTTAAAATAAAAGTACCTAAAATTTCCTAAATTCTTTAGATTACTGGGTAGTTAAAAACTATATAAAAAGGCGCTCATGTTATATTCCTCAAGTAACTGAACAGATAAATCCACCGTAGAAATAATTACATATTCAAGCTGTCAAAACCTTAAATAGACAACTATTTCATGTTAAAATTTTAAACTTAAAATATCTAATGATTGCTTTAAATCAGATTAATTAAACTTTAGAACGGCTAATATTCCTCAAATAAAGTTTCAGAAAAGTTTATCTCATTTTTTAAAATTTTTAATAAAGAGAATTACATTGTGATGTCGGATAAATAAAGATGGCGCTAAAATCAGCGATTTTAGTAATTTCAAAACGAAAACCCTTTCAAGTCTATTTAAATTAGTTTTGAAATGCAGTAAAGTATTTTGTTCATTGGAAATGTTAGATTTAATCTATTAGTTTGAAATTAAAACTAAAATAAAAGCTTCAAGGAGGATTTTTCATTTTGAAAAATTCATTTTAAACCTTAGGTATCGCGTTTGTGCGGAGCAACCGATTTTCATAATAATTGTTCTGATGAACTTTCCTCTTTAGTACCTAGACTATGAATTTAAGTGCAGTACTAGATTGGCGGCAAGGTTTCATCATGCTACAGTTGAAATTTCTAGATATAAGCCCAAGTTCTATGTTAATAGTTTATTTTCTCGTATTTCTCGCCCGTGTAACTCTCTTTCGGCTTCTTGCTTCCCAATCAACTTTGATCTTCAAATTCTTGTCTTCTTAATTCCTATTCTTTTATTGTTCTCGCTCCTTAATATTTTATCTTTTTTCTTATATTCTTTCACATTCTCTAATCCCCCCCCGCGTCTTAGTGGCTTTTTCGCCTTGCTTGTGGCGAAATGGTTAAAAAAAATGTCAACATCTACGAATCTATATTAGAATAGAAGGGTTCATTCTCTGTCTGTCATGGTTGAGGTGTTTGTTATAACATTGAACGGGATAGTTGAATTTCTCCACCTGACATTTTGAACCAAAACGATACTTGAAATCGAACCCCTAATGTTGTTGTGGCTAACTCATGGGCGATTTAGTAAATTATTTTATTTCTTTACTTATCGACTCGTCCTTCATTGTCAAGTGATTATGAGTAAGTCGAAAGGCTCACCTTTTTCTTGGCTTTTTTTTATAGCACGTTTTGTGCTTTGTTTGTGGGTCCATGTATAAAATCTTTTTCCTTTCTTATTTTTCTTTTTTGTCAAAATGGAGATTGATTGCTTTGACCTGATAATATTATGTATAAAATCTCGATTACGCATATTACATTTTGCTTGGAGGGAAGTTCGTGCTAGAAAAAAAAAAAAGAAGGAATAATAAAAAGTGAAAGAGGAAGAGAAAATAAGAAAGGAAAGAAGGAAAAGGAGAAGAAAAGAAGTTAAGAAGGAAAAATAAATAAATTGAACAAGTCACGTGGAAAAAGAAAAAAGCGTATCATACAAGAAATTCTATCAACCACGTCGGTATTTCTACCGGCTGGGCTCCATCGATGACAGGTGGGGGACCATTGAGAATACAAACATCACTGAAAATATTTTTAGGTTTTTCTCTATGGATTTTGTTGAATCGAGTTCACCCCAAGCAAGACAGTAAAGCCACTAAGACGCAAGGGTGTGTGTGGAAGAGTTAGAAACAGGAACATTGTTGAGGACCGAGAGCAAAGGAAGTGTAATCAGGAGGACAACAGATAGGAATTGACATTATATTTAATTTTTTGTAGATTAAAGATGGCTGCAAAGCATGAAGCCGGAACCTTCCTGTCATTGTTATTTTCCCCCCGGTTTTACATTTTCACAAATGAAAATGTGCTCGAATACCTACTCTTTACGAAAGCGTACAGATAAATCAAAGTTAGTTTACCACACAGGAAACACTTCCATTAAATGTAGCAACATCAAGAATTAATATTAAATTAATGTGCAGATAATTAAAGCAGACGTGAGTGTATCTCTATCTATAAAAGACAGGATGTGTGTGTTGACCATGTTTGCCGTAGTCTCTGAATATGGAATCCAGTGAAGTCTGTAATCTGTTCAATATCAGAGGTTGGCAGTGTAGATTCGGAGAAAGTAGCGGCTGCTAATTCTTTAAGTCTTCGATATCAGGTTGGCAGTGGAGATATTTTGGGAGAAAAACAAAATGGCTGCCTTTATACACGTCGGATTGAATACTTTGAGCTTTCTGATTGGTTAACCCTTCTCTTGGTGGACTATAAAATGAGTCAGCTCATTTTGGTTAGCTCACTAGTACATAAATATATAAAAAAAAACTGCAACTGTGTGTGTGTAACGAATGCACGGCCGCAATTTTCGACGGATTTACACCAAAATTTACATGCACATGCTCCAAGATAAAGGCAAGGCCAAGACCGACTTTGCATTTCCCAACTCCCATCGATAGTGGAAATAATCGATTTTTTCATGATTCTACGGCAGTTTTCATGTAGTTTGCGGCCATTTTCTACTGGCCAGAGTGAGAACCTATAGCTGGCTGCCACAAATAGGCAGGAACATTCTATTGGCCAGCGTGTGAACCAACAGCTGACTGACACGAATGTTAACTAGCATGCAAAAAAAATCGATGGCTGCATTCGTCACAACTGGGAAAAATTTAAATCTGCATGGCACTTTACTCCAATTGGCTCATTCACTTGCTTAAACTCAACGTTGATTCTGATTCCGCAGAACTGGGTTGGGTGTGAAAAAAGTATTTGTTGTTAACATTCTTTTTCATTCGTTTTTCCAGTTACGAGTCCTTTTTAAAAGCTGATCGTTTTGTGTTCATTTTGTTTAGTTCTTTTTTCGTAACAGATTTAATGTTTAGTATAGAGCTTAGAAAAAAATTCGCAGTGTGAGATAGGCAAGAAGTAAGGCATGTAGCAACATCAGCACGGCAAAGGGCACTCCTTTAAAGGCAAGGAAGGGCAAAAATATTTTAAGCCAAGTGATAGCGATTGCTGTATGTGTCGTACGATTTTTGAATCAAGCACGGGCAACGCCGGGCCATGCTGCTAGTATATTTATGTGAATGTCAGTGTGTCACACTTTTTCAACTTTACTCCTAGAGGCCGTAGCCCAACATATCATACCATTTTGGAATCAGGCCGACTCCGTGAACAAATTAAAAAACATTCCCGGTGCGGATCCAGACCCGCAATCCTGAAATTTTCGATTCCCAATTTTTCATTACTGCGATTGTTTTCGGCAATTTTTTTACGTGATTTTTTGCGACGATTTTTGTACGATAACAATTTTTATAAGTTGGAAATAAATTTGGGAATAATCAAAATTAATTGCGAAATCTAGTGAAAGTCACCCATGAGATAAAAAAAAATAACAAGTGTTTGTACGGAAAGCAAGGACCTACGTAGATGAAATTATCTTTCAAATAAATTGCGTCAGAAAAATTACCGTTGAACTTTTAAAAGATAAGCATAGATATTAATGTAATACTTAAATGCAGCGATCAACTTTGATTTCTTCTGTAGTTTCTTGTTGCCTATCGCATCTACTCCTTCCTACCTATTGTGATTAAGGCTCAATGAAGAACGTTCCGCTGGAAATATTGTTGAACTTTTAAAAGGTAAGCTTAGATATTAATGAAATACTTAAATGCAGCGATCAATTTTGAGTTCTTCTGTAGTTTATTGTTGCCTATCACATCTACTCCTTCCTACCTATTGTGATTAAGGCTCAATGAAGAACGTTCCGCTGGAAATATTGTTGAACTTTTAAAAGGTAAGCTTAGATATTAATGAAATACTTAAATGCAGCGATCAATTTTGAGTTCTTCTGTAGTTTATTGTTGCCTATCGCATCTACTCCTTCCTACCTATTGTGATTAAGGCTCAATGAAGAACCTTCCCGTTGAAAATATTGTTGAACTTTTAAAAGGTAAGCTTAAATATTAATGCAATATTTAAATGCAGCGATCAATTTTGAGTTCTTCTGTAGTTTATTGTTGCCTATCGCATCTACTCCTTCCTACCTATTGTGATTAAGGCTCAATGAAGAACGTTCCGCTGGAAATATTGTTGAACTTTTAAAAGGTAAGCTTAAATATTAATGAAATACTTAAATGCAGCGATCAATTTTGAGTTCTTCTGTAGTTTATTGTTGCCTATCACATCTACTCCTCCCTATCTATTGTAATGAAAGCCCAATGAAGAGCCCTCTACAGGAGCTAGTATATATATAATTGCACAAAATTAAAGCATGTCGATTCTTAACTCTGTGATAGAACAAAAGTAAAAAGATGGAACAAATGATAATTCGGAGAATATTATGTAAGTATTATATAAGAATGTTATGTAATGTATATGTAAGTATTGTATAAGAACTTTATGTAATGTTAAACATAGATTAGTAAGATTTTATTTTTCATAGCAAAGTTCTTAGAAGTTGTTATATAGTAGAGTTAGTAGCGTGGATTTTACAAGTAAGTAAAAGTATAACAGGTAAAAATTGTTTAGTTTTTAGTTTACAACTTACAATTGGTTTAAGGAGAGACCTTGTAGAGAAACTGGTATAGATTTTACCAATAAGCGTGTTGACCGATTGGAAAAGGAATATCAGGGGTTCTAATTTATCAAAAAGGGTAAATTTCAAGGAGGAATTTAACGAAGTTACTGATGTGGATTTTACAAATGAGTAAATCTATTTCTGGTAATCGTTGGGAATGAAATTATAGCAAGGGTTGTAACTTACTGTAGAGGGTAAATTAAGTGATTGAAGATGCGGATTTTACGAGTAAATCTATAGCTGGTCACCTTTGGAAATGAAAATTAATGTGGTTTTATTTTACCACCGAATAGGATAACATAAAAGTGGTGGATTTTATCAGTAAGTGAATGTACACTCGGTAGTCGATTGGGATGAAAATTTCTTTAGTTGTAATTTACCAAACAGGATACATTAGAAGAGGTTAGGCGATGGACATGATAGAGTTACTGGTGGATTTTACAAGTAAATGAACTGATACCTGGTGTTGGGAGAATTAACGTGAGAAATTGACGAAGAAAGTTTAAATTACCACACTATGTAATTTGCATTTTACTAACTTTCCAGAATTAGGTTTCACTTTGTAATGTCACCTCTAAGTGGGTCACGTGGGACAAAAGACATAAAGTTAGATGTGTCATTAGGGGATAGGTTGTACGCTTCAAAATTCTTTAAATGTCTAACTTTATGGGTGGTCAAACTTTCACATTCCTTGTGCCAATTGTTCTAGCCGCAAGGTCAGCTATTGCTTATACAAAATCGTACACGCCCTTAATATTAATTCTTGGGAAAGTATTTTTATTAATATTTTAGCATTTTTATACAATCTATTAAGTCAATATAAAACCAGGTAAGCCTTACTTCTCTTAACACATTAAAGCCCAAATAAGTTCTCCAATACGGTTGTGGATGTTGGACAATCTCCACACAGATGAAGAAGAGACTTAATGTGATTCTACAGAAGGATGCTGAGAATACCATCGAGTGAACACGTGAACAACGACGAAGCTCTAGAGACAATGGCAACAAAAAGGACACTCATACTTAACATCAGGAAGATACAGTTGAGGGTTTGGGGGACGCATAATGAGGAAGGAGGGCTTAGAAAATTTGATACTCACAGGACAGATTGAAGGTAAGAAGGGTCAGAGGTAAGCAACGCATAACCTATCTGGCTTTCTTGAGTGTGATGGATGACGGAATAGGGTTTGGGAGAGATAGCAAAAAGACAAAAGTTATTAAGATTTACAAAGGACAGGAGATTGTGAGGAGTCATGATCGCACATGTCCTGAAGGGATATGGCACTTAGAAGAAGAAGAAGAAGAAGAAGAAGAAGAAGAAAATAAAAATGTCTGACTATGATATCTTGCCTTCACGTGGCAACCAGACTATAAGGAGAAAATTTTGAATTCAAAACCAGTTCACTCTGAATTCAAAATGAGAATTCGTGATTCAACATGTTCGAGAAACCAAAATGCCTGACTTCGCTTAACAACAGAAATGTGATTCTACAGAAGGATGCTGAGAATACTATCGAGTGAACACGTGAACAACGATGAAGTTCTAGAGACAATGGCAATAAAAAGGACACTTTTACTTAACACCAGGAAGAGACAGTTGAGGTTTCTGGGGCGCATAATGAGGAAGAAGGGCTTGGAAAATTTGATACTCACAAGACAGATTGAAAGTAAGAGGGTTAGAGAAAAGCAATGCACAAGCTACTTGGTGACATTGAACCAAAGGACGGTGAAGCAATCATTGAGAGGGATGACAAAAGACAAAGTTTATTAAGAGCAACAAAGGACAGGAAATTGTGGAGAGGAAAAAGGGATCGGAAAAACTGATACTCACAGGGCAGATTGAATTTAAGATGGTCAGAGAAAAGCAATGCACAACCTGCCTAACGATCTTGAGCTAATGGATGGCAAAGCAGTGTTTGGGAGAGATGACAAAAAGACAAAAGCTTCAAAAGACAAGAAATTCTGAAGAGTCATGATCGCCAATGTCCTGAAGAGATATGACACTCAGAAGAAGAAGGATAAAATAAGATGGTAGATTAGTCTATCTTGAGGTGGCAACCAGTCTAGGAGAAAAGATTCCGAATTCAAAACCAGTTTAACCTGAATTCAGAGGATTCTTGATACAACATGTTCGAGAAACCAAACAACCTTCGTTTGACATATTAACCTTTACCACACTAAATCCTTCTAGAACTGTTCCCCCCTGCCACTGTATTTTTTGAGGGTGCAAAAGCATGAACACCTACTGTTTGAAAATTGTTATGTAACTTTCTTTGTATTGTGCGTATAGTTTTTAATTTTTGTACACTAATAAAAGAATGAAGGAGTAATATTTTGATGGAATGCATTACGTTTTACATGCATATTTTTGACGTTCAAAACCAAAAAAAAAAAAAATTGAAACACAAATAAGAAAACAAATACATTAAAATGCATAAATAATTCAACGTAATTTAACTTTTACTATTCCTTGTGGAGTTCTGGAGTGGGGGTAGGCAATAAGAAGCAAAATCGCTAAAAAGGCTTTCAGTTCGTCAAAAAGTGACGTGTTTCCTCGTGTTTACATACGAGAAGACACTGGCATTTGTTTTCTCTTTCTTTCACCTGACTCGTATTTATCTGTCTCGTTGACGAATAACGTTATTATTTAGTCGTTTATAGACAAAATAATTCACCTTCAGAAAGGCTATCAGATATATCGATAGTCGCCAGTAGCTTCCATATAATAAGTCAGGCATGGATTATAGTAGCCACTAGTGGTCATCATCGCTTTCCTCCACGTCACTAGCATGGTTATCATCTTCAACCACTTCACCGTCAATATTCACTCTTGTAAAGCCTTCAAAATCATTATCGGAGCCCTAATCAAAGAAAAACTCCTGAGTAAAGGCTTTGTTGCAGCCATTTTTGCTTGCGAAAAAAATAATGTGGGTTTCATCGGTCTTATACCTTGTGTAGAGTCTAGAAGAATTCAAAATGGCGTTGGAAAATGGAAGTTTAAGTTTGTTCTAAAGGAGTAGTAGGCGATTTACAGCTTAAAATACTGGAAATAATAGTTGACAAGTGTTTATTTATAGCAAATGTCTCAAAGCGTCACCTATAGCAGCAAAGGAGAGAATTCTACAGCGTCAATTTTCGCCTGCGGTGTGGTAAAGATTTTAAAGCCCAAATCAGTCCTTCTGTATAGAAATGAATGTTGGACAATCTTCTTATAAATGAAGAAGTTACTTGATGCAAAAGAAATGTGGTTCTACAGAAGGATTCTGAGAATACCATGAACGAAGCGTGTGATCAACGAGGAGATTTTAAGGAAATTGGAAACAAAATTGATCAGCATTTCACGCTATATAAGAGGCTTACGGTCATATGGCAACACAAAGGACACATAATGAGAAAGGACGGCTTGGAAAATCTGATACTCAAAGGATTGATTGAAGGCAAGAGAGCCAGAGGAAAACAGTGCATGACATATTTTGGTGAGCTTCAGTAAATGGATGGCGGAACAGAGCTTTGGGGAAATAACAGAAAGACAAAGTTTATTAAGAGTTACAAGGGACAGGAAGTTGTGAAGAGCTGTGAGGGGACAAAATACATAAAAAAAGAATATATTTAACATCTGGAAGAGACAGTTGAAATTTCAAGAGCACCTAATGAGGAAAGATGGCTCGGAAAACAATACTCACAGGACAGATTGAAGGCAAGATGGACAGAAGACAATGCTTAGGAGAGATAACAAAAAATAAAACTAATTAAGAGCCACAAAAGACAGGAAATTGTGGAGAGCCATGATCACCAACGCCCTGAATGAACACGACGCATAGAAGGACTTTCACGTGTTATTGCCGGAAACATATAATTAATACCGGTTATTATTTTAATGTTTATAATTAATATTGAACCTTACAACAGGCCTTAATAGGGCTGCCCAAAAGCGTATCCACGGCCTTGTGGGTGATGAGTTGTTTTTTTTAAACCTTACAGCTCCTTTCCTAGAGATGAAACATTACGAGCCTCTCACCGCTCTACATTTCTTAGTCCCACCATCCCTGACCTTTACAATTGAGATTCACCATGCCGTATTCAGGAGAGTGAATAATCTCCATTCCCCGCGTGTTCCTTTAGTAAGAAGTAAATTCTATTTGGAGAGTTTCTTCCCAAGGACTGCTCCTCTGTACAATAGACTCCCAGTGGCGTGTTTCTCAATCACTGGCTATCGGGCCTTGTATTGGTTGGGTGAACATTAATATTAAAAAAATGGGTTAATGAAACTTTAAACAAGTGTCAAAAGAATGTTGGCTAGGTTTCCGCGGTTGTTAAAAAAGAAAACATTAGTTTGTTTTACAGGAGAGTCCCCAAAATAGACATAGGTTTGTTTTAACGAGTCAAAAAGTAGAAATTGGTTTGCACTAGAGTCAGAAAGTAGATATTGGCTTCCTTTTTTTTTTTTTTTTTTTTTGCTGAAGTCAAAAAGTAGAAATTATTTTGGCTTGCACGAGAGTGAAAAGATGTTAACATAGATTTGGTTTGCGCGCGAGTCACAAAAGGTAGACATAGGATTGGTTTTTGCGTTAGACGAAACGGTAAAAATAGGTCTGGTTTGAGCGCGAGTCAAAAAAAGTACATATAAGGTTTGGTTTGCATGTGAGTTAAGATCGTAGGCATAAATTTGGTTTGTATGAGGGTTAAAAAAAAATAAAGAAAAGATTTGGCTGGCACAAAAGTAAAAATTGTACACATATGCATAGTAAACAAGTATCCATCTTCTTTTTTGTGGGAGGTAGGGTAATTCTGAAAAATATTTCTTGAAAATGTACACCAGAAATTAAAGTCTGAAATATATGAGATTGAAGGAAACTTATCATGTTTCATTTTGCAAAAAGAATTTCTTCTGAAGTCAACAAGTTCTTTTTGTATTTTACTAAGCTTCTTCGGGGTTATTTATTTATTTATTAGATGAAAGCATATATGTTTAAAATGCGTGTAAGCAGTTTTTTTGCAAAATCTTGAAAATGGCTTTCAAATGACTTCTACTAATTTTTGTTTTGTATTATTTTAAAAATAGATATAGTTTGTAAAAATACCAGTGACTTTTTAACGTCTTCCTTCAACCGAGTATCTGACTGAAATATTCGTTTTCTGAAAAATTAACACTTTCAATTTCATTTTAAAGATATCGTTGAGATTTACAAATAAATTTTCTTGCTGTATAGCAGGGGTTCTCAACTGTGGTCCATAGAGAACGGGGTGGGGGGGTTCTACGTAACATTAAAATTTTCAGATACACTGAGTTGTATATTAATATTTTTTTTGTATTATTATTTCAATTAGATTCTTCGATGCGTTTCGGCCAGCATCATGGCCATCATCAGGAGAAAAGAATTCTGTATGTTAGCAGCAATGAACTACAGGAATGAATGACTTGAAGAAAATGAACTTTATCTGTAGTTTTCATTTGTTTTTTATTTTCTTATCGTACATTTTGTTCAGTCCTTGTGTTGGTCAAACTGTATCTCTTTAGTTGTTATTTAAGATAGAGCCTGGATAGATTCATGCTGCTCTGAATTACCTTGGTCATTTTGACAGTTTTATTGGTTCCTGAAAAGGGGTGGATCTGTGTTAAGTGTATGTTATCATTTAGTTCTTCCAGGAGTGAGTGAGTATGATGTGTGTAAGTGTGTATATTAGCATGGGTGTGTGTATAAGTGTGAGTCCTCAATACCTCCGCAAGCATGTCTGTTTTGTGTGGAGGAGAAATGTGGGTAGGGCCTTATTTGTGGGGTTATATATTAATTCTATCTATGTTATTAAATTTGTGATTAATCCCGTCTGGATGGAGTTTTTTTTTTTTTTTTTTGAGGCGCAGAATCCATTTATCTTCATGGCCCTCTAAAATTTTCCTAATGTTATCTGTTCTGAATTGTTCTATTTTCTCAATTATAGTGAATTTGTCATGGCTTTTAAAATCATTTTTTTTCTAGGCGGAAATGTTATTCTACAGGTAATAATCTTTCGTGGAGAGCTGACTTAATTCGATTGATATGATTATTAATTCTGTAGTGAAAGGGCTATTCAGATTTTCCCACATATTGTTTCTGGCATAGTGTGCATTCTAGGAGATAAATTATGTTATGACTTCTACAGTTAGAGTCGTGGTAGATTTTGAAAGTAGATTTAGTGATTGAGCTAGTAAACAAATTGGTATGTCTAATGTGGTTACAGCATAAGCTCCTTTTGTTGTTATATGGTGGGGAAAATCCTGTTGTTTTTGTTTTTGGTTTATTACGGATTACCTTATCCTCTGAAATGTGGTTACTACCTATAATTTCCTTTAGGTTCTTAAGTGCACGATATGCTAGAAGGCCGGGTTCCTCAAACAATTTTTTTAGGTCTGGTTTGAGATATAGTTTTTCCCGGACACTTTTGATTATCTGGGTTAGTGGAGGAAGAGTTTGGTTGAAAGTATTTACTAGAAGGATGCGTCTGGATTTATTTTTAATCTTATACATTAGGGTGTCTTCTCTAGGTGTGGAAATTGCTTTATTTATTTGTTCCCTGATTAGGTGTGGTTTATAGCCACGTGTTGTGAATTGATGCTCGAGATTTTATGTGTGTTTATTTAGTTTTTCGTTGTTGGAACATGTCCTTCTGAGTCTAAGTGCTTGTGAATAGGGAAGGTTCTCCTTGAGGTGTTTAGGGTGGGAAGACTTAAAATGTCGATAGTTGTTGGTGTCGGTGATTTTAGTATGTAGTGTCGTTTGTAGTTTTCTGTTTTTATCTATGTAAATGCGGGTGTCGAAAAATTTTACCGATCTTGTGAAATTTTCGCAGTCAAACTTAATTGAGTCGTGTACCATGTTTAGGGTCATGAGGAATTGAGTGAGTTTGTCGTCAATGCCCGCGTATACAAAGAATATATCATTGATATATCTTGCATAGAATTATGCAGTCGCTACAAGGGATAGATATGGGTCTCCTTAAATTTCCCACGAAGATTGTAGCATAAGGCAGAGCTGCAATGGTGCCCATGGCACAGCCTCTTACTTGCAGGTAGTGTGTTCCGTTGAAGTTGAAAGTATTCCATGAGTTTTATGATAACTTCTGTGAGGGAGTCGTGTTTTCTTCTTTTAGTAAGTGCTTCCTTGCGGGCAGTTAGTCCTTCGATGTGTTTAATGTTTGAATAAAGTGATTTTACGTCCATAGTCACTAGAATAGCTTTTTCTGGCACTGTTTGTATGAGATTAATTTTGTTTAGTAGGTCTGTTGTGTCTCTGATGTAGGATTTTATTTCTTTAGCTAGGGTCTACGTATTTGGAAATTTTGGTCGTGTGGCAGTTGAATGATTAAATGACCGGCCTTTCTGGGTTGTTGCTTTTGTGTATTTTGGGAAGGAGATAGTACCAAGCAGGTATGGTGTTTGTGGGTGTAAGTATTGTGCATGTTTCTTTGTCGATTAGTTTGTTGTGAAGCATCGTGTTGAGTGAGCTAGTTAATTCATTTTGGTATTCGGGAAGAGGGTCTGTAGGTAAGCATTTGAAGGTTTTTTTTTTCAGCTAGCTAATTGTTGGCCTCTTTAATGTATACTTTGCTATATATATATATATATATATATATATATATATATATATATATATATAATGTATTTGTTTAAAGGTTATTTTTTAATAGATACTCATATCTGAGTAGATGCTTTGTTTTTATTTATTTACATCTACCGGCCTGAATGTTTTGAGAAATCTTGTGAGAAAAATATGCATCCTCCGAGGAAAGCTGGCTTGGAGAATTTGACGCTCACAGGGCACCCTGAAGGCAAAAGGGCAACTTCGAGTAACATGTCCAGCGAGCTTGTATAAGCGGATGACAGAACAAGGAGTGAGGGTGATATTAAGAGGACAAAGATTGCTTAGAGATGCGAAACGTAGGAAGTTGTGAAGAGCCGTGATCGCTCCCGTTCTAAAGGTTATCCTGAGAATAAAGAATACAATTAATATGTACATTGTTTTATAGGCTTTGGTGTGTACGTTGTTTTTGTGCTGAGTGACGTAAGTATTTTTTTCCGATCCCGAAGCGAATTCATTGATTGTCTGTGATCTCATTCTTTTATCTTCAAACGTCAGTTCAGCTTGACAAATTGTATTTTCATTGGCTTAAAAATGTGAATTTTATTTCTTTGATTGCTTGACACAATTGCTTTTATTTTGATTTATTTTGGCGGGACTTTGTGCAGTTTCTTTTGATCCTTTTTTTCGAAGGGCTTTTTCTTTTTCTTTTTTTTTTTTAAATGTAATTTAGGAATGATCGTGTTTGTGGTGGAATATTATTTGATGTCTTTGCTTGATTGTATCGCGTGCGTAACGACAAATAACGGATGTAAAACCTTTTTTTACCTTACGAACATATCACGTTGAAACGCCGATGCCTGCACGATCACCGAAGTTAAGCAACGTTGAGCTTGGTCAGTGCCTAGATGGTTGGCTGTTTTGGAATACCAGGTGCTGTAATCTTGGATGTGCGGTTGGTGTAAAGGATAGTCGAACGGAATTGTTGATCACCGAAGTTAAGCAACGTCGAGCTTGGTCATTGCCTAGATGGGTGACTGTTTCGGAATACCAGGTGCTGTAATCTTGGATGTAAGGTCGATTTAAAGGATAATCGATCGGAATTGTTAATCGGAGAGCTGAGTTCTAATTCCTATCTTACGCCCAAATAACCTTGCGGAAATTATCAATCTATATCCTCTCTCTCCAGCTATGGGTTAATTTGCAAGACTAAACCATTATTATCTCAAAAAAGAAAAAATTCTTACAATCTAAAAAATATTTTCTCTCGTTAAATATCCTGAAAAGGTTAGGGTTGTAATAAAAGAATTATTCTAATCCTTTTTGGCAAAAAGGACGCAATAAAACCTTTTTTTAATCATTTCACCTCAAGCAAGGTAATAAAGCCACTAAGATACAAGATGATAATGTGTTTGAAAATATACGAGAAAAAGGAAAATATTAAGGGGAGAAGACAATAAAAGAACCGGAATTAAGAAAACAGAAGATTACGATTAACATTACGTTTAAATTTTTGAAGATCATATTTTTGCAGATCGAATTTTTTTAAGATCAAAGTTGATTGGAAAACAAGAAGACAGAAGAAAGTTCTAATAGAGAGGAACAAGAGGCGTCTTATGTCCAAGGTTTTCAATTAAAAATAAAATAAAAGACGATGAGTCCTTTGTACTCTTTTCTTATTTCCTACTTTGTCAACGCAATCTAATGGTCGTCAGCAGAGGTTGTTTAGCAGACAAGTGGGGGCAAACGTTCGGTTGTTACAAATCTCATTTTAATTATATAAACTCAAATCTGACTGATTATCGTTTGTTTTGATTTATTTTAATATTTCGTTCTTGAGGCAATAGGAACGTTGTTCTACAGAAGGATACTGAGAATACCTCTACCACTTCGTCCCCAGCCCCTCAACCTCCGGCGTCTTCCTCTTTGGGTTGAGGTGTCCACTCGGTCCAAACCGAACTTAGGGGTAACTGGCCGTACGCTCCCTGAGTACCCGTAGATTATTTCGACCAGTCAACTGGTCAAGTCCTGCTTGCTGCCCATGCTGTGTTAGTTTTTAGATCCAGTAAGCGGGGTGTTGTCCACACGTTCACGGTCGACTGGTGGTGTGGACACGGCTGTGAGAGTTGGTGGTAGGAAGTTTAGAATGTGGCAAAATAAAACAAGAAATAATATCTGCAGAAGCCAAACAACAATGGGGGAAATATTGACGTCTTTTATATAAGAAGATAACATCAGAACAGAGGTTACAGGGAGAATAAAAACATTTAACATAAATGAGAAAAGAAAAAGAAAAAGACACAATGCATCCAGCGAATTCCCAACAGAGAGAGGGTTTGTGTGTGATAAACGCGTATTAAATCGCTTGAGGTAGGTTTATGACTAGTAGTCCAGTCTCATACAGACGTCTAAGAACAAGGGGCAGTCTTCCTTCTCTAATTCTCCCGCAAATCTCTCGTGACTCTTTCGACGAGGGGCTTGTTCTCCGAGTCTCTCTCCCGTCTTTTTGTAGCACCGCGACCCGTAATAGTCGCCTGCGGGTGCTCACGCACGTGACGACGATGTGCCGACTGATCGCGGTCTCTTCCGTCTCTCTATCTCCTATCTGGCCTCTTCCGTCTCGCTCGACCGTCTGCTTCCTCTTCAGCATAACTACGCTGGTTTATATAGATAAATCTGTTTGATCATGAATCGACCCTTGGCCCGGCACGCGATTATCATGAGTGCCAAAAACTATCTCTTGACATATAAACCGATTCTCCAATTATTTACCACGAGTTCTCGCGTCCCCAAAATTATACTTTGGGATATCTAAACATTGATTCAACCTTTTAATCAAAACAAATACTGTTAAACAAAACCAAATATCTCGTAGCCTGAGTAAGCTCTATTTCAATTTTTAACCGATAAATTTTATTTAGATCATTTTTTCATTGTTTTTCTAATGACCCAGATTTAAACCTCGCCTCCTGCTCTGAGATCGTGTTTCTCATCAGTAAACACACATCTTAACCCAAATTGTATTTTGATATATAAACACCATTTCCACTTCCAGTCAATAAATTTATATTTGCGTATGTGCATTCATGTGAGTATATATATATATATATATATATATATATATATATATATATATATATATATATACCTCTCCCTGTTACATACAATGGGCTGACAATTTCAGCAACGAGGAAGTGTTAAGGAAATGGAAAAAAATAAGAAACATACTAACAATCACAGTTGGAATAATTATGAGAAAAAACGTTTGGAGAATTCGACACTCACAGGGATATATTGAAGGTAAGGGTGCAGAGGGAAACAGCGGTTAACATATCTGGCGTGCAAATGGATGGTAAATAGTATGTGCACAGACATTAATTATAGCTACAAAGAAAAATTGTGGAAAGCCACGTCTTTTTTTTACATTGATATTCATCCTGGAGCGGCTCAAAGTAAAGGCACAGTTTATGGGAATATAACGGTTAACTCAGATTTGAACAAGTTAAGATTGTACCGATCCTCTTGGGAATCGGTTCCAGAAATCATGCGGTTCGTTGGAATAAAATGCTCGAGTAGAACTTACATCTCGGTCAGTCAGTTATGTGCTATGCTTGATACACGCTTAGGCGATTATGTATCTTCCGATACATGAATGACGAGGCAGATTGTCATTTCTTTCTGCGGTAGATCAGTTGCCATCCAAGGCTATAGAACCCGATCTGTCTTGCTATTTACCTATTGCTGGCAGGAGAAGAGGATTCATACTTTTCCCAAGGTATTAGTACATGGATTTGACAGGAATTCGAACTCGGCTCTCCGATTCCTCAATCCGAGCCGCTATCCATTACTCCACCGTACATAATATGAAGGGAATTAGGGCGGTTCGCGACAATGCGCGTTGCAGAGTGGTTAGAACTGGTGAAACCAAGGAATGTAGTTCATCTGAACGCTCTCCATGGAAATAGCGATCGAGCAGTGAAAGGCTAACGGTGTTTCGTCTGCGGCAAAGGGGTTTCAGGGTAAGGGACAGGGAGAAATAGTGCGCAGCCTGTCGAAAGATCTTGCGTAAATGGATAGCAGAACAGGGAGTAGATAGGATTAGAAAATACATTGCTAAGGGCCACAAAGGAA